>CM045894.1:8762500-8802500 GCA_025169545.1 Anguilla japonica
ATGAGGTTAAGCGACTCGTTAAATTGCAGAAGGTTAAGAGGGGCCGGGATTTGATCCCGCAACCCCCCTGGCATAAAGACCCCGGGCTCCCCTAATCACTACGCCAACACGGCCGTCTTAAACGCGGGAGGACGACTCTGCCCCCGCCAGCGCCGCTAAAGGCCGTTCAGCGGAACGAGCGAGCCCCAACGCACGCGCGTGCGGCAGCTATCCGGGAGCTTGTGGCGCTCAGTGACGCGCTGTCCGCGGCTGTGTCGGCTTCGAGCTGCGACGTCCCCGGAGTCGCGCCGCATGACGCTCTCCAGGGTCACTTTCCTCCAGACGAAAGCTTCGGTCAGCTCCAGCCATCGCACGCACGCATCCAGGGACGCCGTCGGTGTTCAGATGCAGGGCCTTTGGAAAGTGTTAATCAGCGCCACATTAAGACGGAGTGTAGCACAGTGGGTAAGGAACTGGGCTTGTAGCCGAAAGGTCGCAGGTTCGATTCCCGGGTAGGACACTGCCGTTGTACCCTTGAGCAAGGTACTTAACCGCATTGCTTCAGTATATATCCAGCTGTATAAATGGATACAATGTAAAATGCTGTGTAAAAGTCGCTCTGGATAAGAGCGTCTGCTAAATGCCTGTAATGTAATGTAACATTAAGCAAGGGTCTGAAAGCTTACCTAAATGTCATATTTTAGTTTTTTATTTTTAATACATTTGCAAAAATCTCTAAAAAAACCTGTTTTCAGTTTGTCGTTATGGGGTTATTGTGTGTAGATTGATGAGAATAAAAATGAATTTAATCAATTTTATAATAAGGCTGTATACGTAACGAAATGTGGAAAAAGCAAAGGGGTCTGAATGCAGCAGCATCGCATTCTCTTCTTGGAATGAAGTGTGTCTTGGAGGCAGTGCCAGGTTTATAAGCACCTCTTGTGTAACTACAGAATAATAATTATTAGAATGTCTCACAGCTCTTCAGCTGTAGCTGAGCATTTAGAAGACCAGAACGGCATTCACCTCACAAAGGCATAGTCTGCATCTCTGGCACTGATAAGAGGACAGGTAGTGCAGGATGGTGACCCGACTTTGACCTGCAGTAAACATGGGTATTATCTACATGAAAGGGCCACATAATAGGCCTGTCTGTAAAAAGCGGAATTCGTCCAATTCGTGTCGATTACCAGCTCACACAGTTACAGCTAATACAGTTTTTCTCCCACATATAATTAACATAAAAATAGAGTGAACAGAATCTCTTAATGTACACATTTAAGAAGAAGAAGAAGGGGTATGCACTGAGTTAAAGCAAGCAGCACCAGTCACTCACTTTGCAGGGAATTTCAAATGATAATTATTAAATAAAAACATTCAGAAACCATTCTCAAACAATAACAAACCTTTATTTACAACATACGAAAGTGTACTGCAAAAAATTATTCCCATAACCGGAGGCATTTTTAACCGAGAAAATAAACATGGAACTTATTTTCGTAAGCTAAAATGAATCATACAGATATTTATATATTCATATATATCTTAATGTGTACAGCCTGTTTAGGTTTAGTCTGCGTATCTTGTTTGTTTCACGAACCCTCGTTGAAGAAAAATGCCGAACACTCCCGACTTTCCTACAAGGCTAGATAAATGCATAGAGAACAGGCTGGAGACACAGTCCATGTGTGGCAGTGCAGTGAGAAACGATCTGTATGAAACTAGCATTTCCTAATCAACCAAGAGTCTGCAACTCTGCTCCCGTAGACCCACGGTGTCCGCTGGCTTGCGTTGTTACTCAGCACTTAATTGGTGAAACTAAGTGGTTAATTAGAGTTAATTAGAGTTATCCCGCCACACCTGGTTTCCTGGGGCGGAGCTCGTTCCTGAGTTTCGGGTGAAAAGTCCCAGCAGGCTAAAACGTAGCTCCCCTGGAACAGGCCTTGCAGATCCCATGTCCCAAACGCTCAAAACTTTTTCCTGCTACTCAAAAGATCGACTGAACTTTTTCCAAACCTTGTCATAATGCCATGTAAAAAAAAAAATGTTGTTTTGTTTTTTTTAAATCGCACCTTCAGGTAGAACTGCTTGATTCGTTGAAGCTAAGTCGATTCGGGTTATCCCAACGGCAAAATGACATTCTGTAGGCTGAAGAATCTGTCCTGGAATTGAATCTAGAGATCTAGAGAGGTCTCATTAACATGGGGAACAGAGATGGGCTTTTTTTTTCCTGTGCAGCCTATTGACGTGTAAAAACGTAATGCATCACACATCGACGACGACGCACCCATTCCACCATTACAGCACAGCCCTTAAGGAATCCATTTTGCTCTGTAACCCGCGTTTTTGTTTTCCCCTTCATCAGTGTCGGGGTTGCGGGGAGCCAAAGATTGGAAAGAATAACCGCAAGAAAATACCACACCAGAGCCCGAGTGCATTTCCTTTGCAAAGCGAAATAATGTATGCACTAAACAAGAGAACCGGAGAAAAAAAAACACAATTCAAGAGAAGTCCAAAAAAACAAAGACTCTTACAAACCCATCACGGCAAGCACTTAGCTCATTTGAAATAAAACGAAACTCAAAAAAATTTACATAAAACCCAGAACCCCTTTCTTTATCGTTTTCCGCACGCTCAGACCCCAGCGTATTAAGCATTGTTCAAAACTGTTTTCTCCAGCATAAATTGCGCTGCGCATTTATTTACTTTTCACCCCTTTCCACGCTCTCCTGTCTGAAGTGCGGAAATCGGCCGTCAGTCAACGGCTGCTGATTCCGGGAATATTTTAGGACGGCTGCACAATAAATGCCTAAAATAAAGGATTCAAAGAAGGACCCAAAGGCAACGTTCCTCAATGCTTGGTTTTAAGGGCTCAAAGCAAGGCTAGAACACCCTGTGCCTACGTACTTGTAGCAAAGGCATTAAGGTATTTTCATAAAACTTTTTTCCCTCCTTTATACAGACTAGTCTTCCTGCGATGCAAACTTTTCTTTGGCTCAGTGAAAAATTAAGGGAACCGGCAGGACCGGTTGACTGAGATGACTTCAGGGGCTAAGCATTGCAGGGCCGTCAGGTAACAGTCAGAATTCAGCAGCGTTTCCGAGAAGAAGGAGGAGACCGGAAAGGAGAGCGAGAGGGAACAGGGAATTCTGAGAAATCTATGGGTTTTCACGGCCCCTTATTAAAAGAAAAGATAAGAACAAAAATAAAAACCTTTTAAAATGCTCAACTGCGGAATAACTTATCTAACGTGAAACGATGAAGATTAAAACACATTTCTGGGCATCCCAGGTTAAGGAGAGCAGCTGCAGGTTATGAGTTATTGTAATAAAATCCCTGGCGAGGTCAGAGCGGCAGCTCAGCGCACCGGGGGCCCCCCCTTCCTCGCCCCGCAGGCACGACGAGCGGAACACAGAGGCCGCTTTCCAGATGGGTGAAGGAGGAGTGTCTGTCCATCAAAGGGGAGGGGAGAGGGGGTGAAGGGGGGGAGGGGGGGGGGTGGTGAAAAGGGAGGGAATAGAGGGGAGAAGAGAGGGGAAGGTTTTCCAGATGGGGGGAGGGAAGGGAGGGAATGGGAGGGGAGAAGGGAGTCGTTGGAGTGTCTGGTCCATCAAAGGGGAGAGGAGGAGGGGGGGAAGGAGAGGGTAAAAAGGGGAGGAGGAGGGGGTAAAGGGAGGAAGAGGGGAGGGGAGGGGAGGGGAGGGTACCGGGGTACGGGTTTGGCCGCTACGCCGTCGTGTCGGACGGCTTGCCCTCGCTGTCGCTGTCGCTCAGGTAGTCGCGGCGGCTGTATCTGGAGCGGTAAGAGCTGAGGCCCGCGCCGCCTTCTTCCTTCTCCTCCTCTTCCTCTTCCTCGTCGGATCTGTCGAGGCCGTACTGTCTCCGACTGAAGGAGGGGCTGGGGGGGGGGGGGGGGGGGGGGGGGAAACAGATGCCTGTTAGCAAGGCCTGCTCTTATTCGTCCGTCAAGGGCCTGACCGCACGTGCTAAACTAGTAACACAACCAATGATTGGTGCAAAAGAAATACCATGACCAGGCACCGGTCGTGTTATTGGTTGTGTGTGTGCTAGCAGGCTTTGCGTATGCTAAAGGTCTAAGTAAATCAGGCCCCAAGAGTTTGTACCTGTCAAACTCTTCACTATTCCAACATCGTGTGGAAATCTTTTTCTATGTTTGAACTGGGAGGTGAAAATTTACATTCAGTTACTCAGGAAATAAATAAATAAACACAGCGCAAGTAGGCTGCTAATGAGGAACTCAAAAATCGAGACTGACAGCTAGCCATACAGACAGGCTCAGCAATAAAAAATGAAACCAAATCAAACCCAAAGCTTGCAGCATCACAAACAGTGTCCTCTACCCAAACTCTACGTTTGCAATGACACCTCTTTTATCTGACGGAATCACAGAACAGCAGCGACTGGGATTCAGGCTGGCGAAAAAATGCTTTGGTCCTGGGACTGCTCTGGTACCGGGGCCAACATATTTGAGGATTAGGAAGTTATTTTGCATGAATCTCCAGGTTTTGAATAGCCTGCAGAATAAAGTGTAATCCAGTAACCAAAAATCCCAATAACTGCAAACTCAGGAAAAAGCATGCTGTAAGTGACACAACATCATGGAGAGAGATTAGCCTCAACAGTATTTACAATTGAGCAAAAATTGGAAACATATTTTTGTTTTTCATGTACAAAGTATGAGGTATTTGTGCAAAAGGGAAAATACATATTCGCAAATATGTATGCATTTGTACAAATTAATGCATATTCATTTGTATGACAATTTACAAGATACAAGTTGAGAGATATTTGCTTGCAGACAGTAAAACACATTTTTGACTTGTCTCTTAATTAGGATCATGATACATGCTTTTGGCAATAATATTGAGACTAATCTCTCTCCATACAACATTCCCTTTTCCTCACGATGACCTAATATGCAATATTTTCATGTCTTAACCTTATGGCCATTACTGGAGGGCAAACATTCATAAAGTTTCCAATATTGCCTGACTCCTTATTCACATAGGACTCCATTTCCCAGCACCCCAAGGGGAGTATTTCATTTGCGGTGGATCATGGGAGATAAAGTCCAAAGGTTGAGATGTTAGAGTCTGGTTGACAAGCGCAGACATCCATTGTAAAAATTAGTGCTCATGCAGGTTCCAATGAAGATAACTCTATATCAACCCAGCTGCTAAGTAATATGTGTATACCATCTAATCTGAACTGTTTAATCTGAAGAAAAAAATCCTTACTTTTTTGGAAAAAAAATTGAGTAGTTTTAAGAAGTTCCTCTCCTTTCCTTTGTTCTGTTTTGAACAACTTCCTGTTTGCTGTTATGCAGCAAAATGGCCAGAAACTGGTGGCCAAAGATATCAAAACTCAGGAGATTCTCCACATTTGTGTTGACAAAATAGCCACCAAAGATTATCAGGGGAAACTGTCCAGACTGGCAAATTCTCAGAGGAACAAACTCACCCAGCTGAGTAAAAAAAATTTTTTTTTAAATCGATCGAGTCAATAAATACTTTAGACATATGAGGGAAAACTAGCCTCCTGTGAATAGGTTGCAATTGGCATGCACCTGAATGCGCCAAGCCTCAGGTTATCTGCTGCCAATCTCTCATCTTTAATTCGCCGGCTATGCAAATCGATGCCCGGGTTTAATTAGGTCCGCAGTCCTCCACGAGGCTGGCAGGAAAAATCTATGGAGGCCTCTCTTCATTTTCCCTCCTAAAGCTCTTCGTCTTGTTGTTGTTTTTTTGCCATTGTTCCAGGGTTATAAATCAAGTCGACGCTTCGAGTCACGGTTAGCAGTCACATCCAGCGTGCGTTTCCAAACCCTCGACTCATTTAAATAAAAAGCAACACAAAAGCCTTCCTTCCCCCCCGGCAGTTTTCGTTCAACGACATCAGAGAGTCTTAACTGAATTGCCAGACACGCGAGTGATTCGTCTGTGCAATGTTAGCCAGATTGCTATACAATGAACGGGAACAAATTAATTACTTTAATTACCTGGCAAGGCTGAACGAAACACCGTAATCTCCCAAAAAAAAAAAAATTAAATAAATAAATAAATAAATAAATAAAAAATGTCACTCCGCAATTCGCCAGCTAATAACAAGCTGATGAACCGCATCTGAGGGGATTATTTCGGAGAGTGAATTAATTTATTATCGCACGCCACGCAGCAGAAGAACACAGAATGTCAGACAGGCGGTGTGATTTGAATTAATACGGCGAATAAAATCAAAGCGAACGACTCAAAAATGCACTAGGAAAAGATGATAAATACACAAAAAAATAGTGGGTGAGAAACGGGAGCCACCTCCCCCCAGAATTAAGCCACACCCACTCCGGCATGCTCACACGGGGAGCCGCCTCCCCCAGAATTAAGCCACGCCCACTCCGGCATGCTCACACGGGGAGCCGCCTCCCCCAGAATTAAGCCACGCCCACTCCGGCATGCTCACATGGGGATCCGCCTCCCCCAGAATTAAGCCACGCCCACTCCGGCATGCCCACACGGGGAACGGCCAACCTACTGCACTTCAGTCACTGTCGGGTCTGTACAGGTACTTCATCATCACGTTGTCCACCTTGGCCTTCCTCTTCTTCACCTCCTTCCTGCTGGGGGGGCGTTCTTGGGGGGCGGCCCCGGGGCCCTCCCCCTCGGAGCCCGATTCCCGCCGGGCGGGGGCCCGCTTCACGCTGCCGCCGCTGCGGTACGACACCGTGGACGCCTCCGAGCTGGAGCCCGATTGGCTGGAGGACTCCGACTCCGACTCGGAAGAGGACTTCTTCTTGTTCTTCTTCTTCGACTTCTTGCCCTTCTTCTTGGAGCCTTTCTTGCTGCGGTCTCCGGACGAAGAGGAGGAGGAGTCGGAGTCCGAAGAGTCCGAGCTGTGGCTCCGCCTCTTCGACGTCTTCTTCTTCTTCTTCTTGTCCTTGCGGCTGCGGTCGCTGCGGGTGGAGCAGCTGCTGATTGGCCGGCTGAACTCCATGACGGAGGCGGAGCGGCGGAGGGACGTGGAGGTGCCACGCCCACTCCTCCACCCCTCCTCCCCGTCCCGTGCCTGGCTCCCCCCCCCCTCCCCTTCCTGCTCCGAGTCCTCCAGGCTGGTGCGCTTGAACTTGATTGGTTTGAAGCTCAGGACCTCGTTGATGGCGGCCTCGAGGGCGGGGTCCAGGTAATTGCGGTGGGTGACCGGCTTGACGTCGGAGACGTCGTCGCCCGCGGCGACGGAGGCGGAGGACGAGGACGGGCGGGGCTGGGCGGGCACGGAGAGGCTCCGCCCGGCGGAGTGGGGGCCGTAGACGCCGGAGCGCCCCCCCTCGGTGAGCGCCACGCTCCGGGCGTCCTCGTCGTCGTCGAAGGCGCCGAACTCGCTGAGCCGGCAGCTCCTCGCCAGGGAGGCCAGAGACTCCGCCCCGGGGCTGCGGGACGGCCCCAGGGACCGGCGGCTGGGGGCGGGGCTGACCCGCCCGTCGTCCAGGCGCGAGGCCGCGCTCCGCCGGGGGCCCAGGGGGCTGGACGGGCCGAAGCCGAGCGAGGACGTCCCGTCGTCCTCCCCCCAGCGCGTCGAGGCCCGGCTGGGGGCCAGCGAGGAGGCGCGGGACTCCCTGCCGAACTCGGCTCGGACCAGCGGCTGTCCGGCCCCGCCCTGGCCCGCACGGACGCCAGGCTGTAGGCCTGGGACGCGACCGAGGCCCGGTCGTCCGGCTCCGACCCCGCTTTGGGTTTGGGCTCGTCCGCGGCGCCCCCCGGTGGGGCCTTCGGGGCGGCGCGCGTCCGGTAGCTGAGCGAGCTCATCACGGACACGGGCCTGCACTGCTCTACCTCCTTCCCCTCTTTCCCGCACTCCTTCCATTCCTTACCCTCCTTCCACTCTTTCCCTTCTTTGGCGTCTGCGTTCGCAGCATATCTGGAGAGGGAACGGTGGCGTGGGGAGGGGGGAGGGGGGGAGGGGGGGGGAGGGCACGGAGCACACAAAAAAAACAAAAACAAAAAACAGACAGGAGATGGAGGAGGAGAAATGAAAGGGGGAAGAGAGAAAGTAAAGATGGATGAAGAACAAACTGAAAGAGAAGGAGGTGAATGATAACAGTGCAGAGGAATAAGAAAAGATATATTTTGGTTTTTGGTTGGGAAATGAAAGGTGGCAGAAGTAATGATTAGTCCTGGCCGGAAGAAAAGGGGAGGGGGTGTAGGGGGGGGCCGGGGGGTGGGGGAGCTAGACTCTGCAAGTCAATAAATGAACAGATAAACGAAACACATTCATCAAAGGTCACAGGGGAAGAGAAATAAATGTAAAATAAATCTAAATGAATTTCAGCTCAGCCAAATGTGTTCATCAGACAGATGCACATGACAAAAGCAGCACCTCATTTTAATCCATGGCTGTGGATGAGCATACACGCGAGAGGGAGAGAGGGAGAGGGGGAGAGAGAGAGAGAGGGAGGGAGGGAGGGAGAGAGAGAAGGTGAATGAAATCTAATGAACTCTGAGAGGATTGATGTCCCTCATAGTTGTGCTGAAGCTCTTCTTCACGCTGTGCGTTTGATTATTCATGGAATAACAGACAAGGCTGTGAATACGCCTATGTGGGGGGGGGGGGGGGGGTGGCAGGGGGCTCACCAGTACTACGGAAATGTACCGGCAACGTTAATTCCGAACCTCCCCGAATCGTCCCGCACTATGAGCCCCTCTGACACGGCCAGCGCCCAGAGGTCACCCCAGCGCCCTGAGGTCACCCCAGCGCCCAGAGGTCACCCCAGCGCCCAGAGGTCACCCCAGCGCCCGTTTCCACCGAGCGGCCGGTCGATGGCGGTTTGGCGCTACACTTTAAACCCCCCCGTTCAGAACAAACCGCCTTTTCTATCAACCGGCTTTCCTGCAGTGCGTCGTGGGCCCAAGGGGGCGGGGAGGGGGGGGTGTAGGGGGGTAGCCAAGGGCGGTCCCCAGAAATGAGAAATGACTGACACGGGAACAAAGTTTGGAGAAGTTGTGACTGCTCCCAAAGGGTGACTGTTTAAATTCACCCAGGAAACAGACCCTTTTGGGGGGGGGGGGCAATCGATTTCTGCCAGCCAGCGGGCAGGTCGATAAATATGGGGGTGGGGGGGTGTGGGGTAGTATACACACGCCTGCCAACTGGCACCCAGGCCCCTAAACAAATTGATCAGGGTGGTAGGGAGGGGGGTACAGCTTTCCCCTTTGTCCCATCATACACCCCCCCCCCCACCTCCCTGACGGGGTGTCTCTTTCCTGGGTGAATTTAAACCTCATAGTAGATCGGCACTGGGAAAGAAACCAAACCAAACCTACAATGATGAAATACTCATCTCTGCTTCTGTCCAAATGGTCATTATTCCCATCTCATTTACAACCAGGCACGGGTTCTTTATGAAGGGTGGGGGTGATGGGGGCCATGTCCCTAAATAAGGGACAGTGAAAATAGGGGGGTAGGGCGGGGGGGGGGGAGGGGGGGGGGTTTTCCCTTGGTTAAGTGGGCGGAGTCGGTGAAGGATGGGGCGGGACCCAGCCCCAGCGCACTGACCTGAAACTCTTTAAGCTTCCGTCGTCGGACAGGTCTTGGCGGACCCCTTGCCTTTGGAGAGCCGGGACTTCATGCCGTCGGCGTCGGAGTCGGTCTCCGACCCCCCCTCGCTGGGGCAGAGAGAGGGGCGAGGGGTCGCCGTTAAAGCCCAGTGCCCCCCTCCCGTTGGTGAGGTGATGGTGCATGAGGGTTAGTGGGGTCACGTGGGTGGATGGGATGGGGGGGGGGGGGGGGGTCACGCGAACAGGTCAGAGGGCTCAAAACACAGCGCGTGCTTGGTTACCGGGGCGACCCCGAAACATGCGTCAGGTTAACGGGGGGAGGAGCCCCAAATTACACGCTGGATTATTGGGGGCACCCCAAAAACATCTGCTGTGTTATCCAAGGGGGTTCCCCCCAAAACAAACACGGGTTATCTGGGGCATCCAGCAGTCACACAACAAACATCGCTGCTGTTAGCATCGCAGCTGTGCGTTTAGTCAGAAACATCCAACCAGAGCCTGCCGGCTTGGCCCGGGGGCTGGGCCAGATTCGGGGGGGGGGGGGGATCAAACGGAGGAAAGGGGGGGGGGGGGGGCTGGAGGATGAGGGAAAGAAGGTTTGATTGTAGGTTTTATGTTTTTCGTGTATCTACTCTCCACTGGTTAAAAAGGACTTGAAAATGCGTGCCGCTCGAAAATTCGACCGTTCCCCGATTTAAACGATTTTCGTTTGGTGGCAGAACAGTGAGGGAGGGAGAGAGGGAGGAGGGAGGGAGGGAGAGGGGGAAGGGATATCTGAATGGCTGAGAGAGGATTAAAGGTTCTTAGCGCTCATTTAGCATGTTACACGCCCCTGTACGAAGGCAAAGACGGCGGCGAAAACAAGACGGAACGCAAACGTCCCGTCCGACTCCGGCACACCTCAGACGCCACAGCCTCTTCGGGGCGCGCCGGTATCGGGGGGTCCGGCCGCTCGCCCCGGGGGTGAGTCGTCAAGGACATGCCGCAAACGGAACGCGAAAGCGGAGCCCCCCCCCCCACGCTCAGGAGAGGATCCGCTGCGCGCTCACATCCTCTGGCAGAGACCCAACCGCGGGATTTACATTTAAAGCTTTTAACCCCCGCCCCCGAAAATCGGCACTTCGCCCGCCTCGTCGGATTACCAAATCCCTCCTCGTCCGGGGCTGACCCCACCGCGCCTCCCCGCGGCACCTCCCTCTACAGGAGCACGGGAGGCGCTCGGCTCCTGCCAGAGCCAGGGGAGCCGGGCCATCAGAGCCGCCTCGCTGCCTGCCTCCCGCTGGGGGCGTCGTTTTGCACAGGAGCACGCCAAGAACACGCCAAGAACACGCCAAGAACACGCCAAGAACACGCCAAGACACGCCAAGGACACGCCAAGAACACGCCAAGGACACGCGAGCGATCTAAATCGAACCGGAAGGCGTCAAGCCGAGGTCACCCACGGGTCGCGGTCGCTAAATATATCACATATGTTGATAAAAGGCAAGTTTAAGCAGATGCGCTTAAGCAAAAGATTTGAAGATGATCGATATTCAGAGAATGTGCAATCTGCCTGTGTGTGTGTGTGTGTACTGTATGTGTGCATAGTGTGTTTGCTTGTGGGTGTGTATGTGTGCGTGCGTGTGTGTGTGTGTGTGTGTGTGTGTGTGTATAGGACCTCAATTTATTAATTTATCAAATTATTTATTATTTATTTTTGTAAAACTGTGTGTACATTTATGCGTATCTGGAGTCAAACTAACAAATCCCGTCGGTTTATTCAAACCCTCGTAGACACAGCTTTTTTCTATCCGCTCGTGTGTGTTGACAAATTCCAGTCAACCGTAAATGAAAATGAAGTCATCAGCGGAAATTGATGCCCCTGAAATACCATTCTCAATAAAAAAAATACCATTTCAGGCAATTTAAAGAGGAGGCCGGCACTCTGTCCCCTAAATCGGAAAACCCATCAGCGATCCGTCACCACGGCACTTTTCTAATTTACACCCCCCCCCCCTCCTCCTCCCCTCCCCTCCCCTCCCCTCAGGTGCATAACGGTGATCACTGCACAGATGTGAGCGTGATTAATGTAGACAGCGTATGCCCCCCCTCGGCCCCCCCCCCCCCACATCCCTCCAATCCCAGGGCATCTTTCTGTAAACAGAGAGCAGAGCGCTACCCTGGACTCTCAAAGACGAGGGGGGGGGGGGGGGGGTCGGGGGGCGGGGGGGGGGCTACCTGTGGGAGGGGTGAGGCCGCTCTGCAATCGAGCGCTTTCCGCACACGGTGTCACACGCAATTTATGTCCTCGGCCTCGTGCCATTAGTTAAAGGGGCGGCGAGGCTCGGGGGAGCAAACAAACAGGAAGGGAGAACGCGGGGGGGGGGGGGGGGGAAGGAGAGCGCATGGGGGTGGGGGGGGGGGGTTGTGGGAGACATTAATTGCGTGTGACAACCTGCCTCCTCCGCCCACGTATCTCTGTTACACCGGGTTACATTTATCATTACAGCCTATGGACCCCCCCCCCGTCCCCCCCCTTCCTCCCCCCGTCTCTACGCCGAACTGAACCCATCGATGCGCGCAGACGTTCCCGCCGCCGCCGCGCCGCACGCCAAGGGGGGCGGAGCCGCGCTCGTTCCCCGGAGGTTCGGCTCCGGCCGAGCATCCGCGTTGGACGCCGAACGCCGACCGTCCCCCAAAACCCAAAATCTCAGAAGAGGCCCGCCTCAAAATTGGGGAAAAAGGGGTGGCGAACGCTGGTGCGGCTCACGGAGGAGGTCTTCGGAGTGAGACCTCCCGCCGTCTCTCTCTCGAAGTACAACGGAAGAAAAATAAGAATGAAAAAGGAGGGAATCCCTCCTCCATTTCCTCATGTTAAGATGGAAGCCTGTGTTCCTGTGTTTGGTCATTAAAGGGCGGCTTTGCAGCAGAGCTAGGGTCCTGTTCCCTACTGAGGCACTGTCGTTACACCCTTGAGCAAGACACTTAACCTGAAGTGCTTCAGTAAATATCCCCCCCTGCATTAATGCATTACATGTGAACAGACAGGACCCTGCGTAAGTAACTCTGGATAAGGGCATTAACTCGATGCCCAAAAGGTAAATGTAGCTGCCTAATAAAAGAATCTATTTTTCTCTCTCTCTCTTTTCTTACTGGTGAGGCCAGTCCTTGCTATAATAAAAACAGAAATGCTGCATCCTGGGAAGGCCTGCTAATCCACAGGCCCGGCAGGAGTGTTACGGGGGCCGTGTGCAGGTACCCTGAGAGCGTACGGCACGTCTCTCTGAGCGCAGTCGCTCGCACGAATCCGACCCGGCAGGGCCGGCGAGCGCTAGGCCGTCGTTACCGTGCAGCGCTCTGACCGGGTAACCAGGGCGGATGGGGTCTGCGTTCGGGGAGAGGAGACGGCGAGTCTGCTTCAGCCCGAAGGCAGGCCGCGAGAAACCTGTTTTACAAGCCCGAGCCGGAGATGGCTGAGGCTCAAACCCAGCCGCCTCATTCATAATTAACGCAGAACAGGCACGGGAACAGGAAGGGGAGCCGCTGGAGCCGCTGGAGCCGCTGTTCCTCCCTGTCTCTTAGCAGAAAATCGCACTGCTGTTTGCAGCACTCAGACATAACCATAGACGTTGCCATTGCCATAGATACTGTAGCGGCCGCCTCTCTCTGGCAGCTCCCCTTCTTTTCACAAAACAAAAGCAGCCATTTCCTGTCACTTAAGCCTTTCAGAGAAACAAAAAAATAGGATAGCATGTGAAATTCAAGGCACCAGCAGAGGTCAAAGGGCATAGGTCAGGGGCAGGGGTCAAACCTCTCGACAGTACAGTAGGTCCTGGCACTGACCATTTCGGACCCCGAAAAATACTATATTCTTATCACTGAAAGTCCGGCCTCCCTCCTGCTGACACCGAGACGTTCCAATTTGCTGTTCAGAATTCACCGACAGACGCGAGCAAGCGCCACACCGCGCTGATTGGCATTGTGCACCGTAACCATAGCACCGGGAACTACCGGCACCACCCGTAGGTAGGAACACAGGAGCTGAGTATCTAGGGAATCCGGTGATGTCTGGGATCAGCCCATTGTTCAGAGACGGGGGGGGGGGGGGGGGGGGGTTCTGAAGCGTGGACGAGAATCAAACGTCCGTTCACCTGTGAGGAACCCTTCGCCTGTCCGACCGCATCAATCCCCGGAACTCAACCCCCCTTACAAACTAACCCGGTCCCCCTGAGCGTTACTGGTCTGCGGCTCCAGCAGCTGTGGATGTGAGTGCTTGATTATGTCCCTCTCTCTTTATTCAAACGGCATATGAAAATGCGGTTCTTTGTGGTTCTTTGCATATAATCAGCCCCCCCCCCCCCCCAGAGATCTGCACTCTCACACTTTCGGGAAGGTGGACTGACAACACCAGCGAGTCATCTGTGAACTCATCTTCATGAATATCAGACCTGGGTCAAATACGTATTTGTTTTGGATTCAAATACTTTTCGGTGCTCCTTGATCTTGCCTGGTGTATGTGAGTCTGGCAATATGACCAGAAGGCGGGGTTTGCACTTTTTGAGAGCATTTCATTGGTTCCAATACATCAGACAAGATCAGTTAAGTGTAGAAATGTATTTGAATCCAAAACAAATACGTATTTGACACAGGTCTGATCAATATTGATCAGAAAATAATAAAACTCTGGATTTTTCTTACTATTCGTCACCATCGCCTGAGCTCCTGGTTGCATAACTAGATAATTGAATATCGAACCTTATGGCAGACTCCAACACAGGACAGTCATGTCTCACGGGTAACTTTGCATACCTCAACCACGGAAGCGAATCTGGGCGTGGCCCAAGCCGAAATTAAAAAAGAGCGCTGCAGGGGTGTTGGGGGGGGGGGGTACCACTTACCTGCACTTGGAGACTGATACCTGTATTTCACCTGCTACCTTGTGTGAAAATGTGGGAAACGCTGACAGCTAACGATGAGTGGGTGGGGCAAGGAGCACAGTTTGGGGGGAGTGAGGGCGGGGCTTGCACGTGAGTGACTTGTGGGGGCGGGGCTCGGCTCGGTTTGGTTTGGTCAGTGACATGCAGGTGACGAGGCATGCAACGTCAAACAAGGTGAAAGTGGGCGGAGCCAATGTGGCGCAAGCCAATCCTTGCGTAGTGCGGACAAAGATGCAGCACCAGTACTCTTCCTGTGACCTCTCCTGTAAGCCTTCACTTCATTTTACTTTTTATTCAAATATTCAGTGCCTTTACTGCCTTCAACTGATAAACCGATTTCAGCTGCCAAACACTCCCTCATACACAGCTGTCCAGCTGCCCAGTGTATGACTGTACAAGCCTGCACGGGCACCACAAATACCACTGTGTAGCACAGCTACATACAGCCCTGTGCTAATGCACAAGCCCATGGACACTGTGTACACCACTGTTATACACGACACCGTACATTACTGCACAGGTCAGACAGCGCATATAACATTGTTATACACGTGACTCGTCTAACAGAAACATCTCTGGTGAGGTAACGTTGCAAATTCAATATAACAGGCTGAATTTAAGGCTTATATATGCCTTCATGCATGTGCAGAACTAGTAATGTAACACCGGTTCTATGTAACAGACGTGCAGTAAGTTGAATGACTTTGAGAACTGAAATTGGGCTGTAGGCCTCTACTGCAAGCTTACTGAGTACTGCATCCTTATCTGGCGAAGAACAACGGACCATTAAAACGGTGATTGCTTTAAATTTTAAAAAAAAAGCTAAAACAAGGGCGACGGCGAAAGGGAATGGCAGATCCACTCCGGGTCTCACGTTTTGTTCTTTCGTTTCTGATACTTGGCCACCATGTCTTGTAAACTGGCATCAGCAACAGATGGGAGACAAGAACAAAAAACAAAAAAAAAAGGGGAAACAATTGAGAAAACAGACTAAACTGAAACAAATCAAAAGCTAACGATGGAAAAATAAACAAGGTCGGCATGATGTACATGTAAAAAAAAAGAAAAAGAAATCAACTAAAGCACACACAATACAGTAGAGAGAGAGAGAGAGAGAGAGAGAGGAGCAAGAGTGCCTGATTCTGAAATGGCGGCGTGTTTTCTTCCTGGTTCTTCCCCCCAATTTGGTGATTTTTTTGGGATCTGTTTAATGTTTTTGGGCTGTGACTCAGCGTTGGGTCTCCCCTCAAACCCTGGCTCCCGACTCTCCCACTGCGAACCGCACGGCGAGGAAGACGCGACAGAGACAAGCGCGTCCCTGATTTTCGGCGGTGTCTGGCGGCGCGAGAAGATACTATCTCTCCCTGGGACCGCCCCCGCAAAGCAACAAAAAAAAAAACAAAACAAAAAAAAAGACTCAGAACCAGTGAAACATGAGAGAAAACAAACAAAACCCAGGGAGCGAACAAACGAGAGGAAACTCAATCAACAACCAACAGGAACCTGGAGAATTCACTGTGACGCCTTCGCCTGATAATGAAACGGAGGGAAGGAGATTTACTCTCTGAAGATATGCAGAGTAAGCGTTTCCTTCTGCCTGTGGATCTGACAGAGAATATCAATGTGAAGGGCTGGAGTCTGGATGGTGAGGCAGACCTTGGGGGGTGAATAGCACTCTCGAGCGCTCAAAACACGATGTCTGTACTTCTTAGGTCTTAATTGCTCGATTGATCTAATTGGTGACCTGTAATCGGTATGAGGCACAGGTGGTATCTTCAGCTGTAAATGCATGTTCAATCACAATCTGGCAATTAATGAAAGATAGAGGTAATTAAGAACAGCATCACAGAAGTCTGAATCGAAACCTAGCAACATACTTGCCCCGGCAGTGGGCAACTGTGCAACTACTGGCCCTTCCACAAATTTGTTTCTGAAGGGCCAATGGTTGTACACGTCAACCAATGGGAGCACAGTTCACCCTAATACCTGTAGAGATGGAACCTTGGCTGGTTCATTATAGCCCTTTCCCACTGTAGAGCTGAACCAGGCTGGCTCATTATAGCCCTTTCCCACTGTAGAGCTGAACCAGGCTGGCTCATTATACCCCTTTCCCACTGTACAGCTGGAACCAGGCTGGCTCATTATACCCCTTTCCCACTGTAGAGCTGGAACCAGGCTGGCTCATTATAGCCCTTTCCCACTGTAGAGCTGGAACCAGGCTGGCTCATTATAGCCCTTTCCCACTGTAGAGCTGGAACCAGGCTGGCTCATTATAGCCCTTTCCCACTGTAGAGCTGAACCAGGCTGGCTCATTATAGCCCTTTCCCACTGTAGAGCTGAACCAGGCTGGCTCATTATAGCCCTTTCCCACTGTAGAGCTGGAACCAGGCTGCCTCATTATAGCCCCTTTCCCACTGTAGAGCTGGAAACAGGCTGCCCCCCACCCTCTCATCCCCGCATCTCCACTGGCTCATAGCGGGGGCCGTCGGCGGGGAAGACTGACCTGTTGATGAGGTCCTCGTTGTCGTCGCTCTCCATCTCGTCCTCAATGGCGGCCTGGAGGTCGCCGATCCTCTTGAAAGCTAGTTTGAGGTCCGCCTGCAGGCTCTGATTGGCAGCTTCCAAGCTCTCGATATCCATTTCCTATCGAGAAGCGATATCGAACAGAGTAAACATCCAAACCGCAGGCGTCAAACTCTGGAAGTCTGCAGCGTCTGCTGGTTTTCGAGGGTGTTCTCAGCACAAGTGTTTCATTTCAGTCATCGATTGGCTAAGGAATCCAAACACTTTGTTCTCACGACCTTAACTGGCTGCTGATAGAAAGGAAACAACAAAAACCCACAGACACTGCTGCCTTCGGTTTGACACCCCTGATCTTAACCTTTAACCATCACTCCAACGCTGCTCAGCAGAGTAAATATCACGACCATGCATGAACACCGCAGTAGAGAAAAGGTGACTGGAGCAGGGGTAGTCGGTCTGGGATTGGAACCCGCGTCCCTGCGCAGGGGTGTCGGTCTGGGATTGGAACCCACGTCCCTGCACAGGGGTGTCGGTCTGGGATTCGAACCCACGTCCCTCACCAGCTCGTGCTTCTTGCGGCTGGCCTCGGCCTCCTTCTTGGCGAGCTCGGCCGTCTCCTCCTTGATGTCGCGGATCTGCCGCTGGAGCCGCTTGTTCTGCTCCTTCTCCCGGGTCTCCGCTGCTCCCCGCTGGTCCCGCTCCTCCATCAGCTTCTCCAGGTTCTCCTTCAGCCTCGCCACCACGTTCTGCCCCAGCGGACGGACGGATGGACGGACGGAGGACAAGGAGACAGGGCCAGGTCAGAAGGATGGACGGACAAGAGGACGAACAGACAGGGCCAGGTCAGAAGGACGGACGGACAGGACGATGAACAGACAGGGCCAGGTCAGAAGGACGGACGGACAGGAGAACAAGGAGACAGGACCAGGTTAGAGGCAAAGTGGTCATGATTACAAAAGAGCTAATAGGACTGGTCAGCTCATTCTCTGAGTTTATTTTCTGACATATACCCCCCCCATCCCCCCGCACAAATGTGATTGAACTCCCCGGCACCTCACCTCCAGACGCTTGGTCTGCGTCTTCTCAAACTCCAGCTTGGTCTCCACCTCGCGGATCTTGGCCTCCTGCCGGCTCAGCAGAGACTTCTCCACCATGGACTGCTCCTGGAAGTCCAGCTGGCTCTGTAGGCCCTGCAGCTGGAAGAGCCCAACCACCAGCCCTCGGTCACAACCGGTCTGAACCGGTCATGACCGATCAACTCTCCAGACCGTATCGACTTCAAATACATCAGAAGAAAAAAAAAAAAACACTTTTCCACAGGGTGTGTTTAACACAACCTGCTCACTGTTCAGTCTGAGTTCAGACCAGGACAGTCAACCAAAGTGCATTTTTGATGATAGTCTTTCTTCATCATCAATAATTAAAGACCTACGATACAGTCCTGAATGTCCAGTAAGACTAGATTTCGCGAAAAACATTAAATATTCCAGCTGAAGAAGAACGGTTTCTGCACTTTCACCTTTGGCTAAGCATGTTGCATTTGATTTGGTAGATACTACACAATTCTGAATAATGCATCCTGGGGTGGGGGTGTGTGGTGGGTGTGTCCATCTCATTTGCATAAAGTATTCTATATGCAAATTATTGTACGGCGTAGCCTCGTGACACTTGGACCAAACTGCAAAATAAGCTGTTGCAGATCAAAAATGAACCAAGATGCCGCAACTACGTGGTCCTATTTCTCGCCTCAAATGTTTTCTGAAAGGTATTTTAGTGGACGGTTTAGGTGGAATATGAGAGAGTTTATGAACAGGCAGCCATTTTTCTCTGGTTTGAAAAGCATTAGGGCCTTTGATCAATCTAGCCAATCAGGTGCCGGCAGTGTTCCATTGTATTAAAAAGTAAACGGACAAATTTTTGGGCGGCAACAATTTTCCGATTGGATATCTTGATTGACCGTAGCATATCGAAAGAGGTACTCTGATATCACGATTGGGGCGTGGCCAGAGTGGAATGCAGAAAGCATTTTTCAAATGTTAGAGGGACGCAACAAGAGGTTTTTATTTCTCCTATTTGTCAATATTCCAGAAATGTTGAAATAACGGCATGGATTAAAATGCTTCACTTCAAAGTAGGCATACAAACATGTTTACAGCTAAAAAAAAAAGGATCTAGGGCGTAATTTACCTTTTAATATTAACACCTTAAACCAGTGATGTTTTGAGTGATTTTATACTAACTCATATATTTTAAGAAATGTACACTCAAAAACAATGGTGTCTTAAACTGAAGAATGTACTTGAACCACTCTGAATCAAGAGTTGGAATTCATTTAAGAGTTCTTCCACATATTTTCCACCCCAGAAATAAAGAAAAAAGCAACAAAACACTTACAGTTTCAGCTTCAAATTCTAAAAACCTGTTTTCACTTTGTCATCATGGGATATTGTGTGTGCATTGATGAGAATAAAAATGGATTTACTCAATTTTAGAACAAGGCTGTAACGTAACAAAAAATGTGGAAAAAGTGAAGGGGTCTGAATACTTTTCGAAGGCACTGTACGTTCCTCCTTGTGTACATATACCCTGAAGTCATGCTCCAATATGTTGACTACCTGTATGAAAAAATAATAACACTGACATCTACAACCAAACTATTTAGGGTTCCACTGCAAAGCAGGAACCAATTTACTGACCAATGAAAAACGAGCGGTGTCGCAATTCTGGGCACCGGCACCAATTTCGGCTGCTGGATGGTGTGCCAGGTTAATAACTCGGCGCCATTTTGTGCGAGGGCAGGGTGGCATTTCGCGAACTCGATCCGTCCATTTCCCTCCGGCTCTTGAGCGAAGATCAAAGGGAAAGCGGGACAGGCCTGTTTTTTAAAATTTTTTTTCTGTTCTCTTCTTTTATTCCTCTGCCCGAGCCTCGGATCGGCGCCGGAAGAGGAAAGGTCAGCCGAGCGCACGGCCCCCCCCCCCCATTAGAGGAGAGCCGATTCGGAGACCCCCCCTCCCCCGGAGCCGTTAAAGGTCTCCGCTCCTCTCGCGCCGCGCAGCGAAGCGGCTAATCGCGGGAGGCCCGGCGGTCACGGTCACGCTCGCGCTCTTAGCGCGGCTCCCGATTCGCTCAACTGTCGCGGTAACCACGGAGACGTTCGAAAGTGAGAATGTGGCTCGGGCTCATTCTAGGTCGCAGGTCTTCAATGAAATAGGTAGTTACCACGAATGACATTTCAAATATTTGTATTCTCAAATACTGTGGTCTTTGGCTTGGTGAAGATCTGAGATTATGTTGAAACGCTGACCACAAAAGTTCAGTGTATTGTTTCTTTTGGTACAAGTAGTGTTTTCCCCCTTCCCCTCCCCCTAGTGTTTTGGTAAAGTTCCAAAAATAAGTTTTTTATTCTTGGAACTTTACCACCATATCTTTGTACCACTGATCCCATTGGCTCTGATCTCCACTCTCAGTCCTTCATTGGTCCGAGCCAAGTAAGAACGCTTCAAACTTCCTGGTTTCTTGGTTCTGAATTAAACTTAAGAGCCCACTCCATCCGACAGCTTCAAGAATGTAAGAAAGAATTTAAATGAACAATCAAGGAAGCATTTTTGTAATTATGTAATTATTTTTAACTATGGGTATTCTTTGATTCTTATTGCACATCACTGATAATTGTTATGGTATGTGTGCTCTGTGTATGTTGAGCTGTTCTCCTGGCCAAAGAGATAATATGGCTCAGTGGGACTGACTGCTTAAATAATGGTTGAATAAATATAAACAGAGCGCAGGCCATTTCCATGATACCCACAATGCATGCAGCAGGCGGACATGTTGCAAGGGTGGGCTTACCTTCTCCTGGACTTCCTGCTTCTCCTTCAGGGCTTCCTCCAGCTGGCTCTGCAAGTCGCTGATCTGCGCCAGGTGTTGGGACGACTGTCAGGGAGATAGAAGAGCACAGAGCTGCTCAAACTGGACACCCAGGCCATAAAGCAGAGCACAGAGCTGCTCAAACTGAACACAAGGGCCTGAAAGAAGACAACAGAGCTGTTCACATCAAACACCCAGGCCTGAAAGCAGCACAGAGCTGCTCAAACAGAACACCTAGGCCTTAAAGCAGAGCACAGAGCTGCTCAAACTGGACACCCAGGCCTAAAAGAAGAGCATACAGCTGCTCAAACTGAACACCCAGGCCTAAAAGACGAGCACAGAGGTGCTCAAGCTGAACACCCAGGCCTGAAACAAGAGCACAGAGCTGCAAAAACTGAACACCCAGGCCTTAAAGTAAAGCACACAGCTGCTCACATCAAACACCCAGGCCTAAAAGAAGAGCACAGACCTGCTCAAACTGGACACTCAGGCCTAAAATAAGAGCACAGAGCTGCCAAAACTGGACAACTAGGCCTGAAAGAAGAGCACAGAGCTGCTCAAACTGGACACCCAGGCCTGAAAGAAGAGCACAGAGCTGCTCAAACTGGACACCCAGGCCTAAAAGAAGAGCACAGAGCTGCTCAAACTGGACACCCAAGCTATAAAGAAGAGCACAGATCTGCTCGCACCAAACACCCACAAACCATGAGCACTTTCACACCCACCACTGGGATTACTACGGCCAAACTCAACACAAGAACCTCTTATACAGCTCTCCTCATGCAAGCATCCCTTTACAAAAAACTAAAAATAAACCAGAACTGGCCCAAAGAAAGAGGAGTAGGCACACAAAAGAGGTAGCCTATGTAGTTGGTTTAAAAGAGCCAGTTGTTACTGCACCTCTAATACGGCAAGAACTGAATCCCGGATACAAAGAAACAGAATAGCTAAAAAATCTCCCCAAGCTGTTTTTAAACCACCATGGGAGACCAGAAACTCGCCACCACACAGAATATGACCGCAATCAGGAAGTACCCACGCTCTCAAGGCGCGAGGAAAAGGTTAGCGGCGAGGAAATAATCACACGAAACGACAGCTGCGCGTCGCGCGCGGTTTCGACGCGCGCTAACTCCTCCGTCCCAGCGAGGCTCGCCGCCGAAACGCTTCGGCTAAGTGCTTTCGTTAGCGGTCCGGCCGCACGAGCGCGCCAGCCGGAGGGGGAGAGCGGCCGCCTCGCTTTCCCCGGCCCGCGAGCGGGAACCGGAGATCGCCGCTAATTTCGTAAACGCAGAACAGAGGCCCTTTTTCCGCGGCGGATCGATTAGCGCTGCGGCGGCTCCGTGCCGCGGCGGCTCCGTACGAACGCAGGCGAGCGCGGCTCCCACTCGACCGTGGGGCTGTCGGCTCACGCCGGGAGGAGAGGAGCAATACAGAGACGTTAAAAAGCGTCACGGAAAAATTATGATACGAGAGCCACCTTTTCTTTTTATTTTCCGTTATTTTACCCTTTATTTTCTCCCGATGAAGAATGTCACAGCTGCTCGGGTGTCGCGGATTTCCCGCTAGCCGAAATCCCTCCCGCTCCGGGCAAGACCGCGGTCATTCTGCGGTCGACGGCGACAGACCTGTGGGCAGGCCGTGGGACCGCTGGACGCCATCGTAATGTAGTCTGCGATGTGCGGGGGGGGGCGTGCAGGTGAGCCCGGTTATCCGGGAGGCGCGGGTGAGAGAGCGGTTACCTGGGTGACGGCCGCCTTGTGCTTCTTCATCATCTCGTTCAGGTCCTCCTGGTCTTCCTCCATGCGAGACTGCAGATCGTTCTTCTCTCGCTGAACCCGGCTCAACTGTTCCTCCAGCTGAGAGAGGGGGAGTGAGAGAGATGGCGAGAGAGGGAGGGGGCGAGAGAGGGACGGGAGTGAGAGAGAGGGTGAGAGAGAGATGGGGAGTGAGAGAGAGGGTGAGAGAGGGAGGGGGCAAGAGAGGGACAGGAGTGAGAGAGAGGGCAACAGAGAGATGGGGAGTGAGAGAGAGGGTGAGAGAGGGATGGGGAAAGAGGGAGAGGACAGGAGGGTGAACGGGGGTGAGACAAGACGGGGCGAAGGGGGGGAGAGAGAGAGGGCGGGAGAGGGATGGGGAGTGAGAAAGGGAGCGAGAGAGGGATGGGGAGTGAGAAAGGGGGCAAAAGAGGGATGGGGAGTGAGAGAGAGGATGGGAGGGCAAGGGGGGAGAGAGAGAGAGAGAAAGAACGAGAGGAAGAGGGACACAGATAAGGAAATAAGAACACATAATGACATGAAAACACCATTCAGCCCATCTGTTCTTCCCGTTCAGCTACAAACAAAAATATCAACCACAGCATCACGCCTGTACTTTTAACATCCCTACGGTCTCGACCTCTACTACTACAACCCACCGAGCTGCTCCACACACTGGGAGGAAGATGGGAGGGAAAAGAGGGGGTAGAGAGATTCCACACACTGAGTGTTTCAATTCGACAATTTTTCAAATCAATTTTATTTGTATAGCGCTTTCTCACGCAGACACAGGCACAAAGGCGCTTTGTACTGGAAACACAAAAAAGAAAACTGGGCAAAAAAAAAAAACAGGCCTGAACTCCCAAAAGGCAAGCAGCGGAGGAAAAAAAAAATATTTAAAAAACTCCCCAGTGGGAAGAAAGACAATCAAACTGTGGTGAGAAAAAAACTCCCCAGTGGGAAGAAATCTCAGGAGGAAGCGATGCTCACACATTCAGCAACAGAAAGAGACGCGCGCGCGCGCGTCGACGCCTCAATCGCAGCGGGAACACAGGGCGGGGGGCTCAACGGGTGTCTAAATCTGGGCAATCCTCACAGTCAGGGGTGCACCTTTGCGTAAAACTCACTTCGCGGACAGACAGCGGGAGACGAACCTTTGCGTAAAAAACAAAAAAGAAACAAGAAAACTAACAGCAAAGCCGATCCAACGACCGCCTATCAACGGAAGCGCACAGCGTCCTCCCCAGAACTCCAGTAGCCCCCTTCCGCTCAGTGGAGCGCGCTCCCTCGCCAACACGAACCGCTCCGATTGGTCAGAAGGCGTTTCAGAACGGCGCGCGGCGGCGTTAATTACACGTACCCAATTAGCACCTCGGAGCTACCGCCGCACGCCGTCCCCCCGGGAAAGATCCCGGGCGCGGCGGCGCTTCCGCGGCGACGGCGGCGGCAGAGGGAGGGAGGCCGTCCGGAGGAGCCGGGGGAAGGGCGCGCCGACGCATGATGAGAACGCCGGCGTGCGCGCGCGCAAGCTAATGAATCCATTACCGCGCAGCGGAGAAAACAAATTACTGCAGCGGCGGGACGGCGCCATGTCATTCATCTTATTAAAATGCTGCGAAAAAAAATAAAAATAAAATAAATAAAAACAAACCACCCCAGTGGGGGGGAAATGTGCAACGAACCGCAAAGATATTACGTTTCATTTATTTACAGAACAGCGAACAGCAGCGAATTCCTTCAATAGTATAATGGCTGTAATGAATCCTGGTGACTGGTTTTCCCCCCTCCCTGGGAGCCAGTAGGCCCCCACGAGGAACCCGGCCTGCCTGGCAGCTCCAACACACCCCATGTCTTAAATCTAGGGGGGGGGGCCCCATTTCTGGACGGTCAGTGCGTATGCAGGTTCTTTGTTTCCCGCTCATTACCGTGGCTCGCTAAGCTAATTAGCTGCACACACCACTGGGTTCACTCATTAGCCAGCTAATCAAGCCACAGGGAAACGTTTCGTGTCGGGACACGAGTTCAGCTGTCATCCGTGAGTCCACGATTAAGTGCTGCTAAAATGTCAGGTCATGTAAATGATCGGGTTAATTAAAAAAATTAACAGCAGAGGGTGACTTGGAATCCAAAGTTTCAGAATTCCAGCTTTCCAAAACTTGAGAGTGAGAAAAGAATGACATCCTGCTATTTTTATTTTCGATATCCCCCCCCCCCCGCAGCCCCCCATAACTCTATTTTCACATCCCCGCTGTCACCCTCACAAACGCCGCGCAGATATGCATTTTTTTTTTTGACAAGACAAGTGGCGGGAGGCTTTTTTTTTTTGTTTTTGTTTTAAGTAGCATTTATCAAAACGACTTAATTGCCCCCGGAGCTTTTTCTACGCTGAAGGATAGGCCTGTCAGCCGCGGCCGCCGGAGTCCGCCATCTCGCGCGCTTCGCGCCTCGCTCCGTTTAATAAACGAGCGCGTGCGGTGCACACGTGCGGCGGGAGCCGTTCCTTAGCGACGCGCGAGCCTCGCACGCACACTTCTGGACGACGCGACGCAGGCGCAATTCGTCCGCTTTAATGTTTCTTCCCGTGCGCGCCTGCAAACGGGTGTAAAAGGCGTGACAGCGAGCGGCTTACAGTGGACAGAAGAGTCACGCAGATTACTGTGAGGCTTACGTACAAAATTGTAAATAACTCTGTGCTGAGGTATCTGGTCAATTATTTCACTCAAATCAGAGACATCCATAATTATGCAACCAGAGGCTCGCTGATTTTGTCCCCTGTACATTCAAGAGCCTAACGGGGAAAAATACCTTTTTGCACAAGGCCGCGATCCAGTGGAACACACTTCCAGTTTAATTAAAATCATGTGCACCACGTGCACTGGCTGTGAAATTCTGTGTAACCATCATTGTTTTTATAATATAATCTGCCAGTGTGCTGTCTGTCCTGTGGTGAATGTATTGTCCTGTCATATCTTGTCATATGTTGCATTAAGTGTTTTGTACTGGATGTTTTGTCATGTCTACGTTTGAATGTCAGAGGACCACAATGGAAACAAGCCTGCTGGCTATCCTGTGTTTCAATCCTCGACAATTTTAAAGGATTGCCTTCTGCTACGCAGTCTTATAAAATCTCGTTTTTAAATTGTCAAATTAATTCATTAATTCATTCAGTCCCTAACTATCAGATCGAACTGCTTTTCTTCTAAAATAGGTGTTCCTGACCACGGACACGAAGAGCCATGGGGCAAAGTGTTTTTTTTTCCTGAACAGAAAGCAGCCAGATAGCAATCAAGACTACTGAGCACCCAGCCCTCAGGACAACAGATGCTGCAAACGGTGGTTTTAAAAACAACGGGAAACTGTTTTTTTTTTTCCTTTATTCCTGGCGCGTTTGAACTAACAACTGCCTTTGTAGTCATTTCAGGCCGAGGCGGTGAAGTTATTAGCCTGACATCCACGGTGTCACGCAGAGCGAAGCCCATCGCCGTTAAGCAAACAGGGAAGAAGAAGAAATCGCCCCGGCAACCCCCGACGCGCTCGCCGAAAGAGAGATTTGATTTCCTCGCGCCTTCTAAAAGAGCCGGTGTCAAGTGGTGCCTCCGGGCGAACGACCCCCACCGGCTGACGGACGGCGGCTTTAGCGCACCCGTCTCGGTGAGGCTCTCCGAGTCCGTCTGACAGGAGCCTCGGGTCCTGAGTTCCCCCGCTGGACGGACCACACAGCGCCAAAAAAAAAAAAAAAAATACGGCTCGGCAGTCTGAGAGAAGAGCTAGGCCGAGCTCGACGGAGACGGGCATATTTGATCGGCAAAACATGCATGCTAATGTGAACAAGTTACTGTCGCACGCTAGCATCCACACACTTGCTAATATGAACAGTTACTCTCACACGCTAGCATCCACACGCAAAACACACATGCTAATATGAATAGTTACTGTCACATGCTAGCATCCACACACATGCTAATATGAACAGTTACTGTCACATGCTAGCATCCACACACTTGCTAATATGAACAGTTACTCTCACACGCTAGCATCCACACGCAAAACACACATGCTAATATGAATAGTTACTCTCACACGCTAGCATCCACACGCAAAACACACATGCTAATATGAATAGTTACTCTCACACGCTAGCATCCACACGCAAAACACACATGCTAATATGAATAGTTACTCTCACACGCTAGCATCCACACGCAAAACACACATGCTAATATGAATAGTTACTCACACGCTAGCATCCACACGCAAAACACACATGCTAATATGAACAGTTACTGTCACATGCTAGCATCCACACACTTGCTAATATGAACAGTTACTGTCACATGCTAGCATCCACACACATGCTAATATGAACAGTTACTCACACGCTAGCATCCACACGCAAAACACACATGCTAATATGAACAGTTACTGTCACATGCTAGCATCCACACACATGTTAATATGAACAGTTACTGTCACATGCTAGCATCCACACACATGCTAATATGAACAGTTACTGTTGCACGCTAGCATCCACACACATGCTAATATGAACAGTTACTGTCACATGCTAGCATCCACACACATGCTAATATGAACAGTTACTGTCACATGCTAGCATCCACACACATGCTAATATGAACAGTTGCTGTCGCACGCTAGCATCCACACACATGCTAATATGAACAGTTGCTGTCGCACGCTAGCATCCACATGCAAAACACGCACTGCCGGTCCATCAGGTGACCCCAAACATCCTGCCATGATGGAACCCAACGATCGTACCCCACACAGAGATAACGTTCAGCCAATGCCAACGTCATTAATGCAAAGAATCTCAAGGTGATACGTCTTGTCCAAATTATAAATGCGTCCGGAAATATCGTTACAAGGACGAAACCATTTTTCCAGCAGTCAATAATTGAACCGACAGCATGTGGAGGGGGCAGGGGGGGGGGCGGGGGGGGGGGCACATGAGACCAATTTCGTTATCTCTCTGATTAATGAGCAGTACAGGGACACAACGATCGCCACGGGAACCATCACGGCGACTGTCACAGGGATCGTCATGGAAACTGTCAAAGAAAGCGCTGTGATTCATAACGCCTCCTTAGAGCTCAGGCTGACATTGACAGTCTTTGTCAATCTTTTTTTTTTTGTCATTAGGTCACTGACAGCACCGTTCATTTTTAGAACTTTCTGGGGAAATACGTTCTTTGGTTTTTATTTTTGCAACCTGCATAGCCCCCCCCCCTCCCCTTTGGCGACGCAGAAGGTTTTGGGGGAAGGGTGTTCTGATGGATGGGAGGGGCAGGGTTGGGGGGGTGGGGGTGTACTCACAGCGAGCTTGGCCTTGGAGATGTCGTCCATCTGCACGTGCAGGTCCTCCATCTCCACCTCCATGGACCTGCGAGCCTTCACTGCAGCCGCACAGGTAAACTCAGACTCCTCCAGCTGAGGGGGGGGGGAGGCAGAGAGGAATGGGAGAGAGGGGGGGAAGAGAAGGAGTGAAGGAGGGAGGAAGAGAGAGAGGGAGGGTAGGAGCAACAGAGGGAGAGAGAGTGCACGAGAGACAGAATGTTAGAGGCGGTATCTTACTGAACGTGTGCTCTGAAACTCAGGACTCACTGATGGAGCTTTATCCCAGTGTGAAGATATACTGCAATCATGTGAAACGTATGTTATTTTACTGTCATCCTGCTACATGTAGCTGTGGCTGAATCACATTGTACATGGCTGTGGCAGGGATCATGCTACATGCTACATGTAGCCGTACAGTCATTGCACTATATGTAGTTGTACAGTGATCATGCTACATGTTGCTATATGTAGTTGTACAGTGATCATGCTACATGTTGCTATATGTAGTTGTACAGTGATAATGCTACATGTTGCTATATGTAGTTGTATAGTGATCATGCTACATGTTGCTACATGTAGCCGCACAGTGACTGCGCTCTGCGAGTGCAGTATTGGGGCAGGTGTGTGGGGCTCACCTGGTTCTTCAGCTGGGCGATCTCCCTCTTGCTGGGCGCGTTGTTCTTCAGATGGTCCAGCATGATCTGGGCGTCGGCCAGCAGGGCTTTGGTGCGCTTCAGGTCCTTCCTCAGACGCTTCTCTCCCTCCACGTCCCGCAGGCAGACCTGAGCAACGGTCACAGAACAGCATTCAAACTGATCTGAGTACAGTACGGAGTCTACACAGGTCTCAGTACAGTAGAGTCTACACTGACCTCAGTACAGTAGAGTCTACACTGATCTCAGTAGAGGAGAGTCTACATTGATCTCAGTACAGTACAGAGTCTACATTGGTCACCATGATCTTTATCCAAGACCTGCATACTAGGTGCTCTTAGACAGATGCATAGACAGACAGGCAGAAATTAACAGACAGACAGATAGACAGATGAACAGACAGACAGTCAGTCATAAAGACAGACAGACAGACAGATGGGCAGACAGACATACAGACTGACATACAGACAGACAGACTGACAGACAGACAGATGGGCAGACAGACATACAGACTGACATACAGACAGACGGACAGACAGACAGATGGACAGACAGACATACAGACTGACATACAGACATACAGACTGACACACAGACAGACATACAGACAGATGGGCAGACAGACATACAGACTGACACACAGACAGACTGACAGACAGACAGACAGACATACAGACAGACAGACAGATGGGCAGACAGACAGACAGACAGACATACAAACAGACACACAGACAGACAGACAGACAGACAGACACATAGACAGAGGGCTGGTACCTGGTCCTGTGCAGCCAGCAGCTTGGACTCCAGGTCTCTTCTCTCCCGAAGAACTTTCTGCTTGTCATCATACTCCTCCTCCAGCTGCACCTCCATCTGTTTCAGCTGCAGCACAGTCACACAGAAACACAGTTCAGCTACAGCGCAGTCACACAGAAACACAGTTAAGCTGCAGCACAGTCACAGAGACACAGTTCAGCTGCAGCGCAGTCACAGGGACACACAGTCGAGCCGCAGCGCAGTCACATAGAGACACAGTCGAGCCACAGCGCAGTCACATAGGGACACAGTCGAGCTTCAGCGCAGTCACACAGAGACACAGTCGAGCCGCAGCACAGTCACACAGAGACACAGTCAAGCCGCAGCGCAGTCGCGGCACACCTTCTTGCTGCAGGACTGGCGGATCTCCTCCAGCTCCTCCTCCTTGCTCTCCATCTCCTTGCCGTGCATCTGGCGCAGACGCTCCATCTCCATCTCCAGCCGCAGCTTGGCCTGCAGGAGGGACGGACCGTCAGACGCGGCACCCACAGACAGACGGACACACAGACCGCTCCCGCCCCCGCACGCCCGCCGCTCCGGGACGCCAGACAGCGGAGACGCCACGGCAACCACCCGCACCCGGGAGGCGGGCCGCTTCACAAAGCGAGCGGCTCGCTGGTGTAATTACACAGTGCGGCGCGAGCACCGTGTGCAGACATGTTGCCTCGCATCCGATTACACGCCAACGCGCGCACACGGATCACAGCAGCTGGGGTTAGCGTACGTAACCCTGTGGATAAAGCAGAGCTTATATTTGCTGGTGGTGCCTGCTGCACTGCTTAGAGTAAAAGGATGTTAGCACAGAGGGATGCATGCTGGGATACCTCTCCCTCAGCAGCAGTACACCATCTACCTGAGACTGCGCTATATATTATCTGCGGTGCGGGGGGGGGGGGGGGGGTTCTGGCTGCGAGGACGTGGCGGGGGGGCGGTCTGGCTGCATATGGGCATGGCGGGGGGGGGTGTGTTCTGGCTGTAGATGGGCGTGGCCTAAGCGCACCTGCTCCAGCATCTGGATGGTGCCGGCCTGCTCGTCCAGCTCCTCCTCCTGGTCCTTGACTTTGGCCTCCAGGTCCCGCAGCTGCTTCTTGAGCCGGGCCTGCGAGGCCTCGTCCTTGGACTCCTGGGAGGAGAGGTCCTGGAGCTCCACCTCCAGCTGCTCCACCTTCAGACCCTGCGCACACATCTCCAGATCCTTATCCTGCAGGAGGAGAGGAGATGAGGAGATGGGGAGAGAGGAGATGAGGAGAGGAGGAGAGAGAAGAGAAGAGAGAGATGAGCAGAGAGGAGATGAGGAGAGGAGGAGAGAGAAGAGAAGAGAGAGATGAGCAGAGAGGAGAAGAGATGAGGAGAAAGGAGATAAGGAGAGAGGAGAGAGGAGATTAGGAGAGAGGAGATGAGGAGAGGAGGAGAGAGAAGAGAAGAGAGAGATGAGGAGAGAGGAGATGAGGAGAGGAGGAGAGAGAAGAGAAGAGATGAGAGAGATGAGCAGAGAGGAGAAGAGATGAGGAGAAAGGAGACAAGGAGAGAGGAGAGAGGAGATTAGGAGAGAGAAAATAGGAGATGGGAGAGAGGAGACATTCACACACACACGCACACTCACATTCACTCTCACACATGCTCACACACACACACACGCACACTCACATTCACTCTCACACATGCTCATACACACACACACACAGTACCTCCAGCTGCTGCCTGAGGCTGAGCACCTCTCCGGTCAGCCTGTCCTTCTCTATTCCCAGCTTCTCCCTCAGGCTCTTCTCTCTCTCCACCTCTTCCTGAGACTGAGTCTGCTCCATATCGAACCTGCAGCACAGACCAGTTGAGAGCCCCACCCATGACCCGCACATGCCCCGCCTATGACCCCCCCACAGGCCCCGCCCATAACCTCCCCACGCCCCGCCCATGATGACCCCCACACACCACGCCCATGACCTCCCCACGCCCCATCCATGACCTGCACACGCCCCACCTACGACCCCCACAGGCGCCGCCCATGATGACCCCCACACGCCACGCCCATGACCTCCACAGCTCCGCCCATAACCCCCACACTCCCCGTCCACGACCCCAACAGGCTCCACCCATGACCCCCACACCCTGCCCGCCCCCCCATGCTCCACAGCCTACCCATGACCCGCACATGACCTCCACAGGCCCCGCCCATGACCCGCCCATGCCGGCCTAACTCCAACACACCCCCACCCACGCTCCACCCAGGTCCAGCGAGCCCCGCCCGGCTACAGCGCCGTCAGGCCGGCCCAAACGGCCCGTGGTTACGCTCCACGCCGCTGCCTTAACGAGCGCGGGAAGCGGCGGGAAGGTGCAGCGCTCTGACCCACAGACAGAGCACATGTTTCCAGAACAACACAGCCTGCGTCTCTAAGCTCTCACAACCCGCAAACAACAGCAGCTCTGTTCCCAGGCAACAGAACCGCCCGCTGCTAAAAACTCAACAAAGCGCTCTCACATGACCTTACCGCCAAGCTCCGCCTCTTTAAATGACATGCCCAAGTTTCCTGGCCTCATTCAAAGATCTGGGACCGACGATGCCAGGGCAGCAGGCGGGCGGCAGGTAGGCGGGAGCGCCTCTGATTGGTCCGCACGTGTGACATCAGAGACCGTGGGGACGGCTGCCTGACGAGCGGTTCATTTGCTCTGTGCCCCCCCCCCCCCCCCCACCCCCCTTCACCCCACCCAGGGAGCGAAGGACCAGCTACCAGCTGCCCTGGGAACACACTGCTTAAAGCGCTAACACCGCTAATCTACGCGCTGAGCCTTCCCCCTCCACCCCTCCCCCCAGGGAAAAGTCCACTCTGCCGGGCGCTAACACACACTAAGCTGCTGCGCTGGGTACAGCGCGGATTTACAGCAAACCTGCTCGTTTCCAGAGGAATAACAGCGTGTGTGTGTGTGTGTGTGTGTGTGTGTGTAGTGTAGTGTATACACATTGTGTGTGTGTAGTGTATACACAGTGTGTGTGTGTGTGTGTGTAGTGTATACACATTGTGTGTGTGTAGTGTATACACAGTGTGTGTGTGTGTAGTGTATACACAGTGTGTGTGTGTGTGTGTGTGTGTAGTGTATGTGCAGTGTGTGTTGTGTATGTGCAGTGTGTGTGTGCGTGTGTTGTGTATGCGCAGTGTGTGTGTGTGTAGTGTATACACAGTGTGTGTGTGTAGTGTATACACTGTGTGTATGTGTAGTGTATGCGCAGTGTGTGTGTGTGTAGTGTATACACATTGTGTGTGTGTAGTGTATACACAGTGTGTGTGTGTGTAGTGTATACACAGTGTGTGTGTGTGTGTGTGTAGTGTATGCGCAGTGTGTGTTTGTGTAGTGTATACACAGTGTGTGTGTGTGTGTGTAGTGTATACACATTGTGTGTGTAGTGTATACACAGTGTGTGTGTGTGTAGTGTATACACAGTGTGTGTGTGTGTGTGTGTGTGTGTGTTGTGTATGTGCAGTGTGTGTGTGTGTGTTGTGTATGCGCAGTGTGTGTGTGTGTAGTGTATACACAGTGTGTGTGTGTAGTGTATACACTGTGTGTATGTGTGTAGTGTATGCGCAGTGTGTGTGTGTATTGTGTATGCGCAGTGTGTGTGTGTGTGTAGTGTATACACAGTGTGTGTGTGTGTGTAGTGTATACACTGTGTGTGTGTGTGCGTGTAGTGCATGCGCAGTGTGTGTGTGTGTGTGTGTGTTGTGTATGCGCAGTGTGTGTGTGTAGTGTATACACAGTGTGTGTGTGTGTGTGTGTTGTGTATGTGCAGTGTGTGTGTGTAGTGTATGCGCAGTGTGTGTGTGTGTGTATTGTGTATGCGCAGTGTGTGTATGTAGTGTATGCAGTGTGTGTATGTACTGCATGGGCAGGCTGTTGGACTCACTTCCTCTGCTTCTTCTCCAGCTCATGGTTGCGGGTCTGCTGTCCCTCCAGGTGCAGCTTGGTGTCCTGCAGCTCGGCCGTCACCCTCTGGCACTTCTTCTTCATCTGCTGGACCACGCGCTGCAGCTCCTCGTTATCCGCCTGCAGGTCTGCTATCTGCACGGGGGAGGGGGGCACAGGGGGGAGGAGACCATTCAGCACGCGTCCTTTCCACCTCAACTGGCAACCCGTCAATGTCAGAGACCATGGGCGGAGTTACAGCTTCAGAGGTCAGGGGTCAGGGTACGGTGAGTATGTAGAGGGGCCATGCATGTGGGCGGGACTGTGCAGTGCCACCGGTTCCGGTGAGCGGAGCTGCGGGTTCGAGTGCCGGGGGCCCTACCCTTCTCTCCAGCTGTCTCTTGCTCTGCTGCTCCACCTCCAGCTTGTCGTCAAACTCCTGCTGCAGCCGCTTCTTGGTGAAGTCGATCTCCCGCACGGCCCGCTCGTACTTCAGCCGCCATTCTCCTCCTGTGGGACACACACGTAGGGTCATAACCAACACACGCAGGATCATAACCAACACCATGAGGGTCATAACCAACACAATTACACTGCTATACAAAACACACGCGCAGGGTCATAACCAACACCATGAGGGTCATAACCAACACCATTACACTGCTATACAAAAACACACACGCAGGGTAAATCCAACACCATCACACAGCAACACAAAACACACAGGCAGGGTCATAACCAACACCATCACAGGCTCATAACCAACACCATCACACTGCTACACAAAACATACAACAGGGTCAAACCAACACCATCACACCACTACACAAGACACACACAATACCTGAGACCACTACATAGTGGCACTCACTGTCACGACCAGCACCACAGCCAATGAGAACCCCACAGGCACCATTATAACCAGCAGTAACATTACTGTGTGTGACACAAGGTTTTATGTGCCTGACCATTGAGTACTGACGCTACACCTTTGTATTTGTAGAATCTGCTCAACCAGCAAATATCAAGCGACAGCACATGCGTGGTTGACATAAGCCTGTTAAACTCTCCTTGGATAACAATCTGGTATTAAACTCGTTCAATCATCTTCAACTTTCAGATATACAGATATAGTCTAATTAATTGCAAAGGCCGAGTCACTGGAAATGATCATTTTCTGGCAATTATGTAATTTCGGCTGAGGTTAACAAAACATTTTACTAATTAATTCATGATCTGTTAATTAAATGCTTCAATCTTCCACATACACCCTCATACACATGCACAATGATAAGGACTAATTTATCTGTTATTAAAACCAAAGGCTAGTGGTCAATCGAGTTCGCCTGAAAAATAGGAGGCCCCTTATATTTTAGTGCAGTGAAAATACTGGCAAAATGTACCACTTATTGTATCAAAAGGGCCTTCCCTGACATTATCCTCCAGGATCAGTCTTGCTTTTTACAGGGATGACATATTAGGGGGCAATTTAAGACAATTACTGGAAATTATGGGCCATTATGAAACAACCGAGAAAGCAGGTTTAATTTTTATAGAGGACTGAAAAGGGCTTTGGGTAGTTTGTCTGGATTTTGTCAACAAACACTCAAACTGGTTGATTATGAGATAATGCTTGAACTTGAGACTATGAATCTAACCTAAAATCTAAATCTATTCCACTGTAATCTAAAATGTTTTAAGGACACGTACAGCCATCCCACATGTAAAGTGATAATAATGGTTATTTCCAATATTTTTTGTGATTAAAGGGTTCAAAATTGAACTGTCGTTTATCACCATATTTATTTTTTATAGCCACTGATATCTTTGCTATTCAGAAAATATCAAATATCAGTATTAAAGGACTCAAATTTCAGGCTTTAAATATGAAGTTGGACGCTGGTCATACATGTTTTCTGTTGTTTCATGTTTTATCCAGGACAGGTTGACCAGTTCTCATTTATCTTGTACCCAGAGAAGGTAAAAATGTATCTTTACAATGAATACAATGCTGCTGGTGGCCTAACATGATTCAATTAAAAGGCCTTGAAACTCTTACTTAAACCCTCCTCGATTCAGGAACTTCTTTTAAATTCAAATAGGTTTTTCAGTAGATAATTACTGTAAAAGAACACCCACCAAATGTTCAAATAGGGTTTTCTTCCTGTCTGTATTGGTAAAATCTCCAAATTCTCATTAATGCATGGTAATATTCTTGTTAAGAGTCCGTTTCAGTGAACCCATAAAAGCTGGCTATGACTGCATTTCTATCCACCATATTATACTCAGCTAATCTTAAAACAAATCATTTGGTTGTACCCTAAAATACTGCTAAATAGAATGTTTATTTTCTGGAAAAAAACATATATGAAAACAGCATTATTTTTATAAATGATAGTATGAATAAGGCAGGCGGACTATTGCAAATATTTATGGAAATATCTGCACTTCAATCAACTAATTGCAGCCTTACTGCAAAAATGGAAAAAGGAAATCAGTAAAAGAAACAGTAGTCAGAAATATCTGCCAGCCTCAAAAATAATATATATCAAGAATTATGACTGGTTGAAAAAAGAAGTATAAATACAAAATTTAAAAGTAGGATCTACGAATGAAGTCAGTTTGGTCTTCGAATATTACAAGAAATCTTATGTAAACAACAACGGTTACGCTGGTGGTAAAAATGATTAATTTCAGCTCAAAATCTTGGGAGTCTTTAAGAATTAAGTTGTTTGTAAAACGCCATAGCAAAATTGAGAACTGCGCTGGAAAAATGTTAGATTCTTTGTGTATCACGCAGTAAATTGTGTTGCTTTTTCACAAAAGTGCAGAGTGGAGTAAAAGTGCGGAGTGAAAGTTCGGAGCTGATTCTGCCGCTTCGATTTCTTTCAGACTGCAGAGCGGAGGACAGCCTGCGATCTCCTGGGTCGATGGCGTGGCATCGCCCCAACCCGTATCTCACGGGGGGGTAAAAGAGGGGGCAATTTTAACGCACCCCCGCCGCCTCCGCTCAGAGGAATCGATGGCAGATTCCTTAATTGCAGCACAATAAACATAAAAAGGAAAAAAAAAAAATTGGATTTCATCCCACATTTATTGTGCGGAGGGCGAGAATTGATTGGGCGGCGTCGACCACTGTGAGGAGGCGGAGTGGCGGGGGGCGGGGGATTGATGTGGCATTTACAGGCTGCTCTCTAACCACCCCCCCCCCCCCCCGAAATACAAAATTAAACGCCCCTGAGGGAGGCCAGGAGGGGGGCATCTAACATTGTATTTAGGCGAAGGGCGATGGCATGGGGGGTGGGGGGGTGGGTAGAGAGAAAGTCTGAAAATGCCACGTCGATCTCCGCGGGGGCGGGGCCACCGGCCGAGGGGGGCGTCTCCTCTGGGGAGCGCAGACGCCCCCGCGGCGACTCGCCTCGTTTGCATATAAATGGCGTAATGGCCGCCCGGGCCGGGAGCGCCGTCCGCCATCTTGCAGATTATTTTCTCGGTCGTCCCGGCCGGTTTTCCCGCTGCGGCTCCCCCTGCCCAGTGCGCGAATGGCTCGCGGCCGGCGGCCGGCTTCCCAGCGAGTAAACCCGCTGCTGCGGGACGCGCCGCGGATCAAAACCTGCTGGCCACCATCTTGGCTCAAACTCCACCCGTTGCACTGCATCAGTGAGAGAGCTGGGCTGGGAGCTAGCATGCTACCTCTCAAACACTGGACTGTGCTTCTGAATCGCACAAAGGAATATATCAACCATGTATATAATCAACGATACGAAAGTCAATATACAAAATAATATGAGCTATATGCGGCAAATAATAATCTATTAGTAATAACGAACATAATAATAATCATAATGATATGCTGAGTGGAACGTACTGCTTTATGTACTTTCCAGTCTAGCTCTGTTTCAGTCCAGAACCTTAGCATGACATTTGTCAGATGAATGAAACATTTGTCAGAGATCTGTGTGAGAAGCTCTGATTGGCTGTGCGTCTGTGTGAGGTACTCCGATTGGCTCACCAGACCCGTCGTCATCCAGCTCCCCATTCAGGTCCGATGCTCGTATGAGACGGGCCTCCATCACCTCCATCTCCATCGTCTCCATCTGCTTCGTCACTGCATCGAACTTCACCTGAGACACACACACACGCACACGCACACACACACCAACCGTAAGCTCCACAGGGAAATCCCTGACCATCTGTGATCTGTGCCCTGGTACACATAATACTCGCATCACTAACTCCCAGTTACACACCTTGCCTTCCACCTCTTCCTCCCCCCCCCTCTCTCTCTTGCTCTACCCCCCCTCTGTTTCATCTCTGGCTCCCTCTCGTAATAAAAACAACACTTGAGGCACCTGGAGCTTTGAACCGTGACTTTGCCAAATGTAAATCACAACAGTCAAGTCACAGGTTGCATCCTGATTTAATTTTTCCTCAGCATGCAGCAGCCCTCCAGGCAACCCCCCCCCCCCCCCCCCCCCCGGGCCCAAGGGACACCAGCACCGCAACCCCCAGAAGCCGCTGGGCACAGAACGAATGTTCTGACGGAGTCGAAGTGATCCACGGACAGCCATTTATAATGTATGAACATAGCCTTTCTATGACGCATATATATAGCCTTATATAACATACGTACATAGCCTTTCTATAACGCATATATATAGCCTTATATAACATACGTACATAGCCTTTTATAACGTACATGCATACCCTTTACTAACGTACACACATAGCCTTCTATAACGTATATACATAGCCTTCTATAACGTACGTACATAGCCTTTTATAGCATACATACATACCCTTTACTAACGTACACACATAGCCTTCTATAACGTATATACATAGCCTTCTATAACGTACGTACATAGCCTTTTATAACGTACATACATACCCTTTACTAATGTACACACATAGCCTTCTATAACGTATATACATAGCCTTTTATAACGTACGTACTTGGCCTTTTATAAAGTACGTACTTGGCCTTTTATAATGTTCGTGCATAGCCTTTTATAACATATGTACATAGCCTTTTATAACATACATAGCCTTTTATAACATACATACATAGCCTTTTATAACATACATAGCCTTTTATAACATACGTACATAGCCTTTTATAAAGTACGTACTTGGCCTTTTATAATGTAAGTGCATAGCCTTTTATAACATACATAGCCTTTTATAAAGTACGTACTTGGCCTTTCATAATGTAAGTGCATAGCCTTTTATAACATACATAGCCTTTTATAACACGCGCACAGCCATTAATAATGTAACTACATGACCTTTTTATAAAGTCCTCCGCTCCAGAGGGGGCGCCAGTGTGAGTCTCACCTGCAGGTCCCTCATGTCCTTCTCCAGACGCAGCCTCTCTGAGGTCTCCGACTCCAGCAGCTGGGACGCCGACTCGCCCGTGTTCCGCTCGTCCGCGAGCTCCGCCGACAGGTCCGTGATCTGGAACACGGGAACACGGACCGAGCCGCGCAGGGGTCAGCTGAGCCGCGGAGCTGCGCCCGCCATCGCAGTCACCCCAGCCCTCCGACAGCATCACCCCGTCCCGCCCCTCCCCAACAGCATCAGCCTGCCCCCACAGCAACACCCCACCCCACACCTCCCCCACAGCCAGCATCACCCCACCCCACACCATCACCCCGCCCTCTGACAGCATCACCCCGCCCCACACCTCCCCCACAGCATCACCCCACCCCACAGCAACACCCCGCCCCCTCCGACAGCATCACCCCACCCCACCCCTCCCCCACAGCATCACCCTGCACCCCCACAGCAACACCCCACCCCAACCCTCCCCCACAGCATCACGCTGTGTTAAGGTGTATTAAGGTGTGTTGATGCATGTTAAGATGTGTTGGTGTGTATTAAGGTGTGGTGGGGCATGGTAAAGGGTGTTGGGGTGTGTTGAGGTGTGTTAAAGTATGTTGAGGTGTGGTAAGGTATGTTGGGATATATTAAGTTGCATTAAGGTGTGTTGGGGTGTATTAAGATGTGTTGGGGCGTGTTGGTGTGTGATAAGGTGTGTTGTGGTGTGTTGGTGTGTGTTAAGGTGTGTTGGGGTGTGTTAAGGTGTATTAAGGTGTGTTGAGGTGTGTTACGGTGTATTAAGGTGTGTTTGGGTGTGTTCATGTGTATTAAGGTGTGTTGGGGTGTATTAAGGTGTGTATTAAGGTGTGTTGGGGTGTGTTAAGGTGTATTAAGGTGTGTTGAGGTGTGTTAAGGTGTATTAAGGTGTGTCGTGGTGTGCGGTCAGGTGTGTATTAAGGTGTGTTGGGGTGTGTTAAGGTGTATTAAGGTGTGTCATGGTGTGTGGTCAGGTGTGTATTAAGGTGTGTTGGGGTGTGTTAAGGTGTATTAAGATGTGTTGAGGTGTGTTAAGGTGTATTAAGGTGTGTCGTGGTGTGCGGTCAGGTGTGTATTAAGGTGTGTTGGGGTGTGTTAAGGTGTATTAAGGTGTGTTGAGGTGTGTTAAGGTGTATTAAGGTGTGTTGGGGTGTGTTAAGGTGTGTATTAAGGTGTGTTGGGGTGTGTTGGGGTGTGTTAAGGTGTATTAAGGTGTGTTGGGGTGTGTTAAGGTGTGTATTAAGGTGTGTTGGGGTGTGTTAAGGTGTATTAAGGTGTGTTGGGGTGTGTTAAGGTGTGTATTAAGGTGTGTTGGGGTGTGT
>CM045894.1:8807500-8827500 GCA_025169545.1 Anguilla japonica
TCACGGTCCGCAGACGGGCGGTCCCGAGAGTACCGCTGACCGGGGGGGTGAGAAACACCGGCGCACACCTGACACCGGGGGTCCCGGCCCTGTTTATGGCGTTTTGAGGGGAGAAATCACACAAAACACAGCTGTGAAATAGAGACAGCCCAACAAGCACGCCACTGACAGACTGGACAGATTCCCAGGTCGGGGGGGTGTGTGGAAACAAAAGGCCGTGGGGGGGGGGGGGGGGGTTTGGGAGAGCAAGCTTTAGGTAAGCACTGTGACAGAGCTGCTTTCAGGTTTATGGGGGGGGCAGGAGGGGAAACGCTCAGAGCGAAGGAGTGGGGGGGGGGGGTGGAAGAGTGAAGCTGGTGAATTGTGACAGCTGGGGGTGTTGGGGGGGGGTGGGGTCTATTTGAAGGTGAATGTTCTGGTCTGGGACGTCCTGCTGGGGAGGGGAGAGGGGTTTGAGGAGCGGGTGCTCGGGGCGGTCGGTCCGGTGGGCGTGCTTTGTGAAGCAGGGCGGTCATTGTGACATCAAACACTTTGTGGGGGATCAGAGGATAAGGGAGGGGGGTGCAAGTTTAGGGGAGGGGGGGACAGGGCTTTCTACTGTATCAGTCTCCGTGGGAGGGGGTTGGTGGGGAGAGCAACAGAAAGAGAGAATTATATATCAGATGACGACAGACAGAGACTCAGAAAAATGGGAAGAGGAGGGAGGTGGCAATAAACAATGGTTCAGAAAGGTCATCGCTAAGGTCATCGCTAACATAGTACTCAATATCACTGATAGATATCGACAAGTCCAGCACGTCCAGCAAGATGGCTGAGAAGCTGGGGAAGCGCTGCATTGACCTTGGCAGGGTAGCCGGGCAGTTTAATCCCGCGCCCTGGAGTTCAGGTGGCCCCCTTACCTTCCTCTTCTTAAAGGACTGTCGGGCCAGGTACCCCCGGCAGGCCGCCTGGAAGTGAGTGATGTCGCAGCGGGTCTGCTCGTCCCTCTGCTCCTCCAGCCGGGCCAGGATGCCCGCCCTGAAGAACACCTGCGAGAGGAGAGGGAGAGAGCAAACGCTTCAGCTTCAGAACACCTGGGAGAGAGAGAGAGAGATGGAAAGAGAGAACGCTTCAGCTTCAGAACACCTCAGAGAGAGAGAGAGACAGTGAGACAGAAAGAGAGAGAGAGATAGACAGAGAGAAAACGCTTCAGCTTCAGAACACCTCAGAGAGAGAGAGACAGTGAGACAGAAAGAGAGAGAGATAGAAAGAGAGAATGCTTCAGCTTCAGAACACCTCAGAGAGAGAGAGACAGTGAGACAGAAAGAGAGAGAGAGAGAGAGAGAGATAGACAGAGAGAAAACGTTTCAGCTTCAGAACCCCTCAGAGAGAGAGAGAGAGAGAGAGAGCAAACGCTTCAGCTTCCATCCAGCCCCTAGACGCTGAGGGTCAAATTATTTTTAGTAAAATTCACAGGCACATACGTGCAATATTCACACATACGCAGGTTTGCATTTCAGCAAAGGCCTCAGCGTTCCGGAGAATTCTAAGCATGCGGCATAAAGACGTTCTTCAGCGGGGGCGGAGAGAGCCCGTGACTCATTTCGGCCTCAAGATGCAATCAGGGGAGTTCAGAGGCAGGGCCCGGTCCAGCGCCCCCCGGACCGCCCGCGGTCGCGGTCGTGTGCCTGCGAGCGCGCGCTAATTGCATTAGCATGCCGTCAGAGCGGGGCGGGACCGAGCTCCGGGGTCACCGAGGGGCCGGGGGAAAGGGCCGGGCGGGGCCGTACCTCACCGTACCGTTTAGGCAGAGCCGAAGGACGAGGTCGGCGAGCAGCCGCCCCCCTTCTCCGTCCGAATTAAAAACGCGGAGGGGGCACACCTCCCCATCGCGTCTGCACGTCTGACCGCACACCTCACAGCGATGTTCTCGGGCGGGACGGAGAGAGAGGCGACGTTGCCCCTCGGAGGCCAGAGACGGTGGACCCCAAACACGCGTCCCTCGTTCCGAAACCTGCGTTTGAGTCGCAAGCGGGAGTCTCAATGTTTCCATAAACACATCTGATGTGGCTCAGCTGAAGACTGCGTAAGCACACCGCTAACACAATAAAAGGCCTTTACTGCTCCACGGTTTGCTGGTAAGAGCTCCGCAGTGATTTAACTGAATGCTGGATATGTGGCTCTTACAGCTGTTGACTGCACTGGCAGATTATTGCTCATGGGAGGGGCCATTCAGTAAAACTGCAGGAACACATTCCAGTGTGCCGCAACAGCACAGTCTAGATCCACAGTCTTTGTGGTGAAAACAGTGTGGGCAGTAAATGCGGGAAGGGGGTAGGGGGTGGCGGGCATTGTCTCTGCACACAAACGGGGGCATTTTTGCGGGCATGCCTCGGGGGTGCGTGCCAAGCGCCACGGGCACGGGTCAGGGCACTCGCATGGGCCGCTCTGTGATTGGGGGGGGCACAGCGATGAAGGTCAGGAGGTTCTCTCCGGTCTCCAGTTTCGCCATTATCATAATCTCCGCGGCGACCACTGTGACTCGTAACATTCCGCATACTGATCAGCCCGTGACGTCACAAAGGCAAAGGCGGAGCCTCGCAGAGACGGACAGGTCTCAGAAAGAGCGGCAGAGTTCTCAGGCCGCTTCGTTTTCAGTGACGGCCGCTGGCCATTAGGCCTGTCTCTGTGGAACTGGGCTCTAAACCAGGAGGAGTGAGGCAACAGCAACCGTGTGTGTGTGTGTGTGTGAGAGAGAGAGAGAGAGTGTGTGTGTGTGTGTGTGTGTGTGTGAGAGAGAGTGTGTGTGTGTGTGTGTGTGAGAGAAAGAGTGTGTGTGTGTGTGTGAGAGAGAGTGTGTGTGTATGTGAGAGAGAGAGTGTGTGTTTGTGTGTGTATGTACGTGAGAGAGAGAGTGTGTGTGTATGTGTGTGTGTGAGAGAGAGAGTGTGTGTGTGTATGTGTGTGTGTGAGAGAGAGATTGTGTGTATGTGAGAGAGAGAGTGTGTGTGTGTATGTGTGTGTGTGAGAGAAAGTGTGTGTGTGTATGTGTGTGTGTGTGAGAGAGAAAGAGTGTGTGTGTGTGTGCGTATGTGAGAGAGAGAGTGTGTGTGTGTGTGTGTGTGTGTGAGAGAAAGTGTATGTGTATGTGTGTGTGTGTGTGTGTGTGTGTGTGTGTGAGAGAGAAAGAGTGTGTGTGTGTGTATGTGTATGTGAGAGAGAGAGTGTGTGTGTATGTGTGTGTGAGAGAGAGAGAGACATTGTGTTTGTGTGTGTGTGAGAGAATGTGGTGTGTGCGCGCATGTGCGTGAGTGTGTGTGAGAGAGAGAAAGAGAGAGTGTGTGTGTGTGTTATGACCATTGCAATGTGGCTGGCCTCACATTTTTTTCCACACGCCTCACAAAAGACTCAAAGGTCAAAATGTCAACACTTCCTCAAACCCTCAGTGAGTCTGTGGAAGTCTGGGAGTCTGAGTCAATGGTACCTCGAAAAAAAAAAACTACAAGCCAGTCCTTGAGGAAAGACATTAAAGGAGAAGAAAAATAGCAAGTTCACCAGGGATCAACCATTAAAGTGCCTTCCTTTCCTCTTCAGCGCTGACCTCAAACTCCACAGTCCGGTCTGACAGGCTCATGGCCATGTGCTGATTGGTTTTTGTGAAGAATAAACAGCACTTTCCATGTCAAAGTGCAACAAAAAAAAGGCAGTCGCCTTCTGTCAAAAGAGCATGGAGAGGAACACTAAGAGGGAAACACAATTCCCAATTAATTACAACCCTGAGGCAGGGGTGGGACAAGCGGGCTTTTGGGCCGGGCGAAAGCCACGCTCTACTATCGGGGAGGGGGGGGGGGGTGAAGGCAAGGCTTCCCCAGGAATTGAGTGACTGAGACTGGCAGGGGACACGACTGCTACAGCAAAACCGGGGGGAGAGAGGAGGGCACAGGCACTGAGCTTCCAGAAACAGGACAAACTCCAGTCCAGGACCTCACATAAAACCAACCCTTTCGGAATGGGAGTTGTTCCGAACTGTGAAGACGTCAAAAGCAAAGTCGATTTAATCGCTCAGCATTACTTTAAGCATTTTATTTTTTTGTTAACAGGCTGTCGTTTTGTTTCCGTGAATCATTTTTATAAGTGCCAATAACAGCCGACAACGAGACAAACTGAAAGCCCTGTTTCATTAGAGGATTATTTTCTCTTTTCTGAAAAGGGAAGCAGCATTCTTCCAGCAGTGCTTTAATGAATAAATGCATCTGACAATGTGTCCCGAAACGCATTAAAATGCATGTCGCATTGTACCCGAGAAATTGCCATTGTTCTCTTTCATTAGGCCAGTCCCTTGGAAACTTGGTAAAAACTCGCTGTTTTGGATGGAAAGAGTGACTCATTGCTGTTTGATGCTTTTTATTTTTTGCAACAAAGATAACTAATGCATTGTATAACAAGGAGCTTGAAAAGATGCAATTACTTCTGTAACTTCTGGGTTCACACCCGATTTAGGTTTACCCGTTAATGTGTGTGCGTGTGTATGTGTGTGATGTGAGTTGCTGTGTGCATGTGTGTGCGCATGTATGTGTGTGCATGTGTGCGTGTGAGTGTGTGTGTGTGCATGCACGTGTGTGTGTGCGTGTGTGTGCGTGTATGTGTGTGTGTGTGTCTGTGTGCATGCGTGTGTGTGTGTGTGTGTGTGTGTGTGTGTGCACGCGTGTGTGTGTGTGCGTGTGAGTGTGTGTGCATGTGCGTATGTATGTGTGTGTGTGTGTGTGTGTGTGAGTCCTTAAGGAGTCGGGGTGATACTCACTCTGCTCAGGCCCATGTGGTAGTTGCTTTTCTCCAGGTCCAGGCTCTCCAGCAGCTCCTCGACAGCCTGAAACACAGAGGGACAGGAAGTCAGACCCTGCTGCACTTCCTGTGTGTGCCAGTCCAGGCCCGCCAGGACCCGCACTCCCACACAACAGTCCAATTATCCAAAAACCCTGGGGATTTCAAGCAAATAAAAAACCCACAAAGTTTGTCTGTAGGAACTAAATTGCCCATATTGACCCAGCAGCCTTTGCCCTCCCTGTGACCCTAAGAGTACGCCATTCAGAGAAACCACATGACCCACAACAGGAAATGACCTCTACAGCCCAGTAGCTTAAACTACAGCCCAGCATCTCAAACCACAGTCCAGCAGCTCAAACTACAGTCCAGTATCTCAAACCACAGTTCAGTAGCTCAAACCACAGCTCAGCAGCTCAAATCACAGTCCAGTAGCTCAAACCACAGTTCAGTAGCTCAAATCACAGTCCAGTAGCTCAAACCACAGTTCAGCAGCTCAAATCATAGTCCAGTAGCTCAAACCACAGTCCAGTAGCTCAAATCATAGTCCAGTAGCTCAAACCACAGTTCAGTAGTTCAAACTACAGCCCAGTAGCTCAAACCACAGAATTCCAATCCAATGATCCCCTCTCTATCCAGAGAATGTCTTAAAAAGCCAACAGAAGATCTGTTTCTTCTTAAAGAAATAAAGCTGTTTGTTGAGAGTCTCAAGAGCGAAAAGAGAGAGAGAGACAGACAGACAGAGAGAGAGAGAGAGAGAGAGAGAGAGAGACAGAGAGAGAGAGAGAGCACGCAGTCCTACACACATCCTTTCCTGGAAGTCCCTGGTCGACAGGTCAACCCAAGCACCCTTACCCAGCTTCAAAGAGTCCCCCGTTCCTCTCATCACACACTCTCTCCAGAACCTCTCTCTAAACTCTCTCCCTCAGTAGCCCTTCTCACATCAGACAGCACACAGCACACCCTCTGGTCACGTTTTACACCAGAGATAGACACGGCCTGAACAGCAGCCTGGTAGCGTTGCTCTCTACAGGTGCGCTCCACTAGGAAACACAGCCATTTATCTCCACATGCACATACATAAGGCCATATTTGTGCAGTAAAGAATTTTGCTTTTTACTGTTCAAAGCATGTCAGCCCTGTTTATTGATGAGTGTGACATCATCCTACAGTGCAATTTGGAGAAAGTCTTTTGTTCTTTTGTTCACTTCCTCTAGCTTCTTTATCTCCTTCTCTTTCCCCCCTTTTTCTCTCCCTCCCTCCCTCCCTCTCTCCCCCTCTTTTTCTCCCTAGCTCTTCCTCTCCTTATTCTCACCAAGCTGAAAAAAAAAAACTGTGCATGTTTTTTTTTTTTTTTACCCCCCACAATGGATTTCTCAGGGCTAGCATTTCCACGAGCCACACATTCCTTCCCATGACAACACTCCCAGTACCCCGGACGCTAACACTGCGCCGAAGGCAGTCCGCCTGAACCTTCACAAGGGTCTGAAAAGCTGGCTTCTCGTTGGGCCGTAATCTGCTCGAGTGTGTTTCGTGCGGGCTCAGCGGGCTAATCTTCCCCGGGACGCCTCCGACAGCTGTTCGCACGCAGAGCTGATTATTGCGCTGGGTTCGCGTCCGTGGCGGCTTCAGCCCGCCAGCGCAATTACAGCCTTCCGTGTGCTCGCGGTCCCCGCTGATCCGGGCCGCTAATGTTGATAATAAAGCCCGGCTCGCTGCATAAAGCCATCACCGTGGCCCCTGATTGATTGTGGTTTATTGCTCTGTCACTGTGAAGCCAGTGGGGTAAAACGCGCGGAGATGCTTCGCGCGGTTCATTAATCAGAGGGGCTAGCTCTCCGCCGTCAGTCTTGTCATAATCAATTACACGCAACGCAGGAGCGGGGAGAGCGGCGGGAACGTTCTGCTCCCCCGCCCCTCCTGAAAGTAGCGCCTAAATGCTTTCTGATGCTCTCGGACGCTCTCGCTCCCTCCCTCCTGTGGACTCTGAGGTCCATCAAGGACACTCCAAAACGCTACGAGACATTCCGGAACTCTACAGGATATTCGGAGACTCAACGAGACATTCCGGAACTCTACAGGATATTCGGAGACTCAACGAGACATTCCAGAACTCTACAGGATATTCGGAGACTCAACGAGACATTCCGAACTCTACAGGACATTCCGAAACACTACAGGACATCTGAGCCTCTCGAGAACAATCTGCGACACTCTGGGATACTCCATGACTTTAAGGCACTCTGAAACCCCCCCAGGACACACAACAAACTCCCAGAAAATCCAAGATGCTCACAGACACGCAAGTGCTTTTTAAGAAGCCGAGACTCACAGATAAAAAGATACCCATGAAATATTCCTTGAGGAACCTCGAGACTTGAGATTCTCAGAGACGCTCACAGATGTTTTTGAGTCGCTCAAAGGAATCACACGCTCCTAGATGTCTGAGACACAAAGCCTCCTCCTTACTGGCTCCCCAATGGCGGAACGACCCGGCCGCGTCAGGCAGGTCAGCAGTCCCTCCCCACTCTCCCGCGTAACCTGAAAACCCATCCGTTCAGGAAATACCTCACCCCCATTCTCCATCCTGATTCCCTTCCCCTCTGCAACAACTTCTCCTATATTTATGTACCCCAACAAAAAATCACTCTCCACCATCCCTTACTCATTAATTCCAGGGACAAAGGATTACCTATCACCACTGTGTTACGGCCTGACCGTTTCGCTCTCATTAACTGCTACTTAGAATGTCCTCGGTGATTTAGGAATCTAGGCCTCCTCCTTGTGCACTAATTGTAAGTCCCTCTGGATAACGGCGTCAACCTAAAACGTAAAACGTGAAGGCCCTGAGGGAGGCACTCACCCGTTTCTCGTCCGTCACTACGTAGTTACGGCCGTGCTTCTTGGTCAGATGCGGGGCCAGGACATCGAAACGTCGGCGGAACTCGAGAAGACCAGGTGATCGGGATAACCTTGGGAAAGCAGAAGGGCAGATCGGTTTCACCGATAATGCCTCTCTCTAAGACTGACTCTACTGGAAAACTGCAGTAGTTTCTGGTGAGCTATGAATATATTTGTCACCCCATTCACAAAAATGTGGAAGTGTGTGTACATCTGTCCACATGTGCATAAGTTCAATTCACCAACGTTCAGCAATTAATGTCATTTATTTTATAGTGGTGGAGAAATTAGAGTAACCATGGAGGTTTCTGTAAAAATTGATGACAGGTCACTTCACCTTATTTATGCCAAGCACAAGAACATGTATGATTTACTGAGATTAACTTCAGCTCCATCACATGGACTACATTACCCAGCATCCTCGCTGGTCAAAACAGAGCCCTCACCTTGTCTGTAGATGCGGAGAGCGTCCAGAAGCCTGGAGCCGCGGAGCTGGGCCCGGAGCAGGGACACGTCCAGCTGCATGAGGCCCGGGTCGCAGTCCCCACCGTGGGACTCTCCGTCTCCAGGGCGGGGGGAGTGGCCCCCCAGCACCCGAACTTCCCCTCCCAGGCCCTCTGCTTTGGGCAGGAGGCAGTGCACAAACTGGGCCCGGGATCGTCGCACTGTGTCTATCAGTGCATCCTACAGGAGAGGAGAAACTTAGAGACACACCGCACGCGTGCACACACACTCTCAGACACACACACACACACACACACACACTCACACTGACACTCACATACACACACACACACACACACACACACACACACACACACTCATACACACACTCACCACTTGCAGTTTGATCTGGATGCAGTTGGATTTCTTCTTCACGGCAGCCACCCCGCTGGTGAAGGTCTTCCTCATGCTGGTGGCCCGTCGCAGGGTGAGCTGGGACCCCCCCTCCAGCCCGGCGATGGAGCCCGACAGGACCGTGGCCCCGCCCGTGCGCCCCGTGAACAGGCTGCTGATGTTCTTCCTGTGGGGCTGATGGAGGGGAACGCGCTCAGAGACCGCTGGACAGGGGTGCCGTTTGTTTTCATCTTAAAATCACCAACCTGGACAGGTACGTCATATAAGCTGACTGGCAGTGTGGACAGCGGTGTGTGAGCCTATTGGCTGTGGGGACAGCGGTATGTGAGTCGATTGGCTGTGGGGACAGCGGTGTGTGAGCCTGTTGGCTGTGGGGACAGCGGTATGTGAGTCGATTGGCTGTGGGGACAGCGGTATGTGAGTCGATTGGCTGTAGGGACAGTGGTATGTGAGCCGACTGGCTGTGGAGACAGCGGTATGCGAGTCGATTGGCTGTGGGGATAGCGGTGTGTGAGCCTATTGGCTGTGGGGAAAGCGGTATGTGAGTCGATTGGCTGTGGGGACAGCGGTGTGTGAGCCTATTGGCTGTGGGGACAGCGGTGTGTGAGTCGATTGGCTGTGGGGACAGCGGTGTCTGAGCTGATTGGCTGTGGGGATAGTAATGTTCAAGCTGACTGGCTGTGGGGACAGCGGTGCGCGCGCCCCTTACTTCTGGGAATCCTGCAGTAGGCTGGCTGCGTTCAGGGAGGCGGGGTTCTGTTTGGCGTGGTTCAGCCAGCCCCGCGCGTCATACTCCACCCAGTCCGTCCCGTTGCAGTGCCCCAACAGGAAGTGATTCGGCTTCTCGCTCTTCAGAAGCAGGGCGTGGCCTAGGTCAAGGATGGCGGGACAGGAAGTGACACGGTCATGAATTAGCACCCATAATATCAACACCATGAAGCAGTTTCCCACAGTGCAGTACAGAATGTCTGTTGCCACAACAGGTTCACACCACTCACTAAATTATCAGAAAATGCATCAGATTGGAACGGTTTGGCTTCGAAAGCTGAATATATAAATGAATGTGGAATTTGTCTACATCAGGGGTGCCTGATTCTGCACCTGGAGATCCACCATCCTGCAAGTTTTCATTTCAACCCTAATTTGGCACACCTGACTTCACTAATTAGTAGCTCAACAAGATCTCCAGCTGTTGAATGAGATGTGCTTTCTTCAGGTTGGAGAGAAAACCTACAAGACAGCAGATCTCCAGGAACAGGATTGGGCAGCCCTAGTCTACAGAATCTGTGGTAGTCTCTGGTTTTGTTCTCTTATGAGCAGTGATGTGTCAGGGCAGAGTTGTGACCTGTCTGGAGGGGTGGGGGGGGGGGGGGGGGGTGGGGGTGGGGGGGGGGGTGATGGTTCTCACCCTTGCTGTCGTTCTCGGTCGGCCCGTAGTAGCTGAAGAGCCGTTCCAGCAGAGTCTCCTCCGATCCCCCTGGCAACAGCGCCTCCTCCTCCATCAGCCATAGCAACCCCCGCGATTCATCAGAGCGGGACAGGGTCCGCACCTAACACGCGCACGCACACACACACACACACACACACATTATCATTTTTGTACTGTTATTTGCAACGGTTACTGTTCAGAAGCAGGCTATTTGATAAACTGTTTCCGTAGCCAATTTACGATCACCGTAGAATGCGCTCAATCAGCATCCAGGATGGAAACGACCTGTTTTATAAGCACACTTCAGTCACAGCACAGTACAGCTCTGCCAGTACAATCTGCTAGCAGAAACGTGCTAACAGCCTGCGGGAGGCTACCTCATAGAGACACACTGACCACCACCTATCCCCAGCACACAAATGTTCACGCACCCGCAACACACACTGAACGCACTCTGAATGCACTCTGAACGCACTCTGAACACACTCTGAACACACTCTGTTAACATGCCACACCAGCAGCAGTGAAGCCTGCAGAGTTATCGCGTGTTCCTTTCAGCTCTTGACAAACGCAGCGCAGCAGGCCTGTCCTCCGTAGAGGCCTGGCCACGCCGGGATCGGGCCCGTCCTTCGCGCGGTCAGCCACGGTCCGCGCACGTCCTCGCGGCGCATTAACGGGTACCAGCCGAAACCCGCCGGACCCACGCCGGGCGTCCGTTACTCACTGTCTACTCAACGCACCCTCCAAACACAGCGCGAGGTTTATTTAATCCGAGCAGGTGTGGGGTTCAAAAATAACTATCCACGAAAAAAACAGAAGAAGCCATTAGCCACAGCTCCCCCCATTACACCTAATATTAAACTCAGAGCCACTGGAGCGCACATAAACCCCACACTACTGCCCTCTTAAGCTATTAACGGCACTAAGAGCTCTTCCTGTGTTATCCTTTTATATTACCGAGCGACACACATTGAGATCGCCCAATAATGACTCAGCGGGGTAAACACCGTCCAATCACGGCGGTCGGCTGAGAACCGCGGTTTAGCCCCGCCCCCGGAGACGGCTCCACCCCTTCCGTCTCCGGCGCCGAACGGACGCTAATTGTTCAACTCGTTCGTTGATTTAATTGTTCTCCGACGTATTCTCCCATGCGAACGTTCGCGCAATCTCTACACATCCGGCACGACAGAAATTCTTTTAACCCGCAAAAACGGAACGCGTATTCATGAGACGACGTGATAGGCTAAAGCCAGCATGCACACTCTTAAATTATCAGTCTATTTTATCGTTAGATATTCTGCTTGTCCGGTATTCATTATTGGGTAGCTATGGAAGTTCACACAGAAAATGTGCGCACATAGGATTTCACAGACACCTGTCTATCAATGAATTAGTCTTAATTTACTGTACTGCCAAAGGTTTCGTTTTGAATTATGGACATGAACCTGGAGCCACCTGGAGTCTTAAACAACACAATCACACAGTCACCAGTATCCACTCACACCTGTAATGAACCGTAACTCAGGAAGACAGACCACCGCAAAACAAAGTTTGACAGTTTGGAGGAGGACTGTGTATCCCATAATAAGCAGCGGCGCTAATACAGTCTCCGCTCAGCGCTAACGCTTATTTTCGTCTCTTTATTAAAAATGCATGAAGGCTTTTCTTGTCGGCTGTGTGTGGTTTTGGAGCTAGCCCGGCAACTGCTCCGGAACAGTGCGAGAAGTGTGAAAGCGTGACGCACTCATCGTCCAAACCTCTCGAAACGTGACGCGCTCATCGTCCAAATCTCTCGAAACGTGACGCGCTCATCGTCCAAATCTCTCGAAACGTGACGTGCTCCTCATCCAAATCTGTCACACCCCTCCCTCCTTCTCTCACACCTGCCCCCACTCGTCCCGGACACCCCGGTGTTTGGAAACTGCCGGAACCAAACCAAAAAGTGATTTCTAATTTGTGCCACACAGTGCCCTCTAAAACAGGAGTCCGTCCTTTCAGTTTTTGTTGATGGTAATGAATTACAAAAAATCACACAAAATTATTTTTTTTTTTAACACTGCACACACGAAGTTGTTTTTAAGGCGACCGCCCACAAACGAGGGCGAGAAACAACAGAGTGAGAAAAAACAAATCTAATTAGGCTATGATTTCATTAATAGCTGTGATATTAGCCTAATTACCAAACCAAGTGTTTAGAACCACATGCAAACAAAGGAAAACCAAACAAATAATCACTAACACTGCTCAAACTACCTTTCCAGGGAGTGCATCCCATAGATAATAATCTATACACTGCCTCCACGGGCCAACTGTCCACTGAATGCCTCCATGTCGATTAGTGGAGGGAACAAAACAAGCCACAGTTGTTCGGTACAGGCCTCCAACCAGACGACTGTAGTTTGAAGCATCTAACCAGACACTGGTTGTTGTGCTGGTGAGGTCCATGGCCTAAACTATCACGCATGAGATGGATCAGTCATGTGTAAAACTTTACACAACTCATCCACTTAACCAAACTTTATTTATAACCAGGATAACCCTCTCAAGGAGATGAAGCATCTTGCTTTTAAGGGAGAGGTTTCCGGATCGAACCCTCCCCGTGCCGGGCTGGTCCAGCATAACTGGTCACCGAAGGAGAGAGGGAGTCGGTCAAGGTTACTTCCCCGTCCCATCGCTCAACACCGCGCCCTCCAAAAAAGAAGTTTCTGGACAGCCGTTGAACAATTTGTCGACAGCTCTGAGTGAGAGCGTCAGCTCCCAATTAAAATGCATTATGCCAATGCAAACTGCGCCCACAGGCTGATCAGCCTTCCTTCTGCTGTGCTGTGTGTGGATACATTTTACTGGCCATTGGAAAACAGTACACACACACGCACGCGCGCACACACACACACACACACACACACACACACACACACACACAAGCAGGGAGTGCTAAAGAACAGGAATGAAAACATCCTCTCACCAGTGCTTGTGTAGAGGCCTGGTCTACAGCGGCCACAGACAGAGATGAGCTGGAGTCCAAGTCGTCTAACGCCAGGTCTATGTTTTCCTAAAGGGGAACAGAGGGTTTTGTTAGCTTCAAAGCTACGTTTTAACCCAAGGGCTTCCTGGTTTGTGAGATTAAGCAGTCAGTTCAGTGCTGACACTTCATTTCTCCAGTTATCAAATATATTTTTCTTTTGATTTCAGGGAGGGGCTTTCAGACATTAAAGTCAAGAATCTTTTATGGGAAATTGTTATGACTTCCTTTTCATTGAATTGCTGTTCCGATTCAGTTTGACATCACTGAGATCGTGAATGGCTCACACACACTAAAAATACATTGATTACTGGGGACAGACGATGGGGAACACATCTCATTTGTAATAATGACCAAGAACCGCAAAACCATGACATACTACACTACAGCATCACACCATTGTAATTGCAGACATACAGCTATATGGTGAAGGGGGGGGGGGGGGGGGGGGGGGGTCGGTGGCTACTCGAAGCTGGAGGAGGTGTTTCCTCACCGCCTCCCAGAAGCTTTGACATAAAGAGGCTGCATTTATCAAAGTCCACGGGGACATCCCAGCATGCTCGAGGTCGAGGTCTCCATGGTTACCACGTTAATCCAGGCGGGGTGTTGGGCAAAGGGAATGAGGATTAGTGTCCATAACTGGGGGGGGTTTGACTGGTGTGAGTGACAGGTGACAGGCCCATTCATGAGAAGAGAAGGAACTGTGTGAGATACTGACTCTGATGATAGATGTGTGTGTGTGTTCAGTATATGTGTGTGTATATGTGTATGAGTGTACGTGTGTGTGTGTGTGTGTGTGTGTGTGTGTGTGTGTGTGTGTGTATGTGTGTGTGTATGTGTATGTACGTGTGTGTGTATGTGTGCTACTGTACCTCCTTGTATCTCTCCAGCTCCTGGACGAAGGTGCGCTCGTGGAAGAGCGTCTGCAGCCGCTCCTGGGTGTAGTTGTGGCACAGCTCCTCGAAGGTGGCGGCGCGCTCACACTGGGCCAGACGCGGGTTCTGGAAGCCCGGAGTGTCCACGATCAGCAGCGAGCACAGAGAGTGCTGACTGGACTTCAGAGCACTGTGAGAGAGATCAGTCACAGACACAGAGAGAGAGAGAGATCAGACTAGACTTCAGAGCACTGTGAGAGAGATCAGTCACAGACAGAGAGAGAGAGAGAGATCAGACTAGACTTCAGAGCACTGTGAGAGAGATCAGTCACAGACACAGAGAGAGAGAGAGATCAGACTAGACTTCAGAGCACTGTGAGAGAGATCAGTCACAGACAGAGAGAGAGAGAGATCAGACTAGACTTCAGAGCACTGTGAGAGAGATCAGTCACAGACACAGAGAGAGAGAGAGATCAGACTAGACTTCAGAGCACTGTGAGAGAGATCAGTCACAGACAGAAAGAGAAAGAGATCAGACTAGACTTCAGAGCACTGTGAGAGAGATCAGTCACAGACAAAGATCAGACTGGACTTCAGAGCACTGTGAGAGAGATCAGTCACAGATGGAGAGAAGAGAGGGAGAAACAGAGATCAGACTGGATTTCAGAGTACAAGGACACACAGTCAGTGAGAGAAAACAAGAGACCTACAGCAAAGGAAGAAAAACGGACTAATTTCTACTTCCAGTATATGGTCAAATTCATTTAAAAAATGTACGTCTCCAAGACAAAACTTTGTTTCATGGAAGTAAGAAACTGTACCTCCATCCTTTTGAAAGGGAATCATTCTAATTTGTATGAAGACTCTTCCATGCTGGTAGTTTTCTTAATGCATGGAGTTGGAGTTAACAACACAACAACACTGTTGCCTATTTAAGTTTCTCGTCTGCTTCACCCAGAGGTCGGCTCCCTGTGACTGAGGTTGTGGTGTCCCTGTCTTACGGATATGAATATTCGTGAGGTGGGCGGAGTCTGTGCTGACTGACCGGTTGAGCAGGGAGATGACCAGGGTGAAGAGCTCCGAGTACAGCCCTGCAGCCATGGCCTCCAGACACTCCAGAGCTGTGATCTTGGGCCCTGTCACAGGAAACAGGAAACGCATCACAGTGCACATACACAGCCTTCCTGATGCGCAAGCAAATGTGGACTGCCACACCGCCCCTACCTGAGCCGTCTGCCGAGCTGCCGTCGTCCAGGGTCTGTCGGATGGAGGCTGACCTCTGGAGGGCGCCCTTGGGCTGGTGTTTGAAGATGGAGGAGGAGAGCTCCTCCAGCGTGCAGCCCAGGAGGTACGCCGCCTTCTGTGCCCACTCATGGCGGGCAAACTGCCTGCGGCCGGCTGCAGGAGACAGTACCACACTGCCGTCAGCTCCCAGCATGCAACACAGACCACTGCCAGCTCCCAGAATGCAACACCACCGTGAACTCCGAGCATGCAACACCACACCACCGTCAGCTCCCAGCATGCAACACAGCACCGCCATCAGCTCCCAGAATGCAACACCACACCACTGTCAGCTCCCAGCATGCAACACCACACCGTTGTCAACTCCCAGCATGCAACACAGCACCACCGTCAGCTCCCAGAATGCAACACCACACAGACCACCGTCAGCTCCCAGAATGCAACACTACACCACCGTCAGCTCCCAGCATGCAACACCACAACACCGTCAGCTCCCAGCATGCAACACACACCACCGTCAGCTCCCAGCATTCAACACAACACCACTATTAGCTCCCAGCATGCAACAGGACAGAGCCAGAGCAAAGAGTCAGCGACAATGCCGTGAATGTCTAACGGCATCCTCCAGGACACATTTTTACCAAATTAAAACTGTTTTTTATGCAGGAAAATCTATGACCATACATAAATATGCATATTTTAAATTTAAGTACAGAAATCGACTTGCTCAGAAGAAATACACAAACAAATCCTCTTCTGCCCTTGGTAACTCCCTGTTAGAAACCAGCCTGCTAAACGGATACTGTATGTGTTGACTGGTGTGGGCATTTGGACAAATACAAGATAAAAACTATAGCTGTCTTGTCTACCATTTTGTCTAACTACTGCACCTACTACAGTAACATAATTGTGCACAATCGAAGTTATATTTTGCACAGCACAGTAAAAACATCTTACCAAGTAATCACCAGCCCATCACTTTAAACACCGCAATTAAACTCCCATAGAGCTGTACACTGAGGGAGGCTGCCAAGGATTCACTTACTATTCTCGTCACATACTTGTGGCGTATTCTTCTGATGTCTTAGCCTCTATTTAAAAGCTAAGCCCATCTGACACTAATATACTCGAAACACCTGAAACATATTGTCCTTTTTGCGAAGATGAGAGCATTAGCAGACCTCTTTATAATTTCGCATTTTGCGGATAAAAGTTAATAGTTTTCCCGAAATCTGCGATCAGTCTCGGGGACCCTGAAAGGAGCGGTAATCGCTCCTTATCCACCCGCCACTCACCACCTCCGGGCCGCACGCCCAGAAGGCCATAGTGAGAGCAGCGCTAAAACGGTTTATCGCGCGGTGATCTCTGACAGCTACAGACTATCTTTACACCGCCGAAGAGTCAGAGATTCCGTGTTTCACTACCGGCAGTTTATTTGATGATAATGGTTGCCATGGCGAAATCATGATGGGGGGGTGGGGGGGGGGGGGGTAGTCAGGGTGAGGGGGGGCAGGGTATCATGACAATGATACTGCCAGGCTCTATGACAACCTCTTTAGTAATTAATTAACCGTGTTAACCGAAATTTATATTCTAAGAAAATATCTAAGAAAATATCATTACTGCACGGGCAGAAAGGGTGTTGGGTGCTTCGCTCGTTTCATTCTTAAACGAAACGCGGAGAGAGGAAGTTCTCTTTTCCTCCGTTCGGAAGGAGCGACGGTGACGTCACATTCCTTTTGCGCGTGCCGCCCTGCAGGGGCACGGCAGCGAATGGCGGTAAATAACAGGGACGGGTGACTTTAAGAACGCCCCCACCCCCCCACCCCCCCCCCCCCCTTATCTCTGCCATGGGACAGTGCACTGTTATGAATCCATAAAACAATAAGTATAATAAGAATATAAAAGAATACTACTTCTAAAGAAGATGGAAAGAGAAGAAGAAAGAAAAACACAATAAAAATGCAAATGAGCGAATATGGCAGTAACGATAAAGGTCTTACAAAGACACTGAGAAGTAAGTGAGACACTCAAAGAGATTTTTACCTTCGTCCGCCTCTGCAGAACAGAGCAGCGTGCAACACACAGGCAAAAAAACAGAGGTTAGAGGAGGAAGAGGAAGAGGGGGTTGGAGGAGGAAGAGGAGGTTGGAAGACGAAGAGGGGGTTGGAAGAGGAAGAGGAGGTTAGAAGACAAAGAGGGGGTTGGAAGAGGAAGAGGAGGTTAAAAGAGGAAGAGGAGGTTGGAAGAGGAAGAGGAGTTGAAAGAGGAAAGGGGGTTGGAAGAGGAAGAGGAGGTTGAAAGAGGAAGAGGAGGTTGGAAGAGGAAGAGGAGGTTGAAAGAGGAAGAGGAGGTTGGAAGAGGAAGAGGAGGTTGAAAGAGGAAAGGGGGTTGGAAGAGGAGGTTGAAAGAGGAAAGGGGGTTGGAAGAGAAAGAGGAGGTTGAAAGAGGAAGAGGAGGTTGAAAGAGGAAGAGGAGGTTGGAAGAGGAAGAGGAGGTTGAAAGAGGAAAGGGGGTTGGAAGAGGAAGAGGAGGTTGAAAGAGGAAGAGGAGGCTGGAAGATGAAGAGGAGGCTGAAAGAGGAAGAGGAGGTTGAAAGAGGAAGAGGAAGCTGAAAGAGGAAGAGGAGGTTAGAAGAGGAGGCTGAAAGAGGAAGAGGGGGTTAAAGAGGAAGAGGGCGTTGGAAGAGGAAGAGGAGGCTGGAAGAGGTTCAGAACAGGCAGCCGGGCCGGTAAGAGCAGAGCACGTTCGCCCACTCAAACAATTAAACTCCGGGTCGCTAAGAGAGCGCCGCGGTCATGTGACCGAGCGTGCGCCGGGTAAAAGGTGCGCTTTCAGGCGAGCGGCGCTGAAGTGCAGAAACCGCCGAGCTTCGTTAGCACCCGCTCTGCGAAGGGTTGAAGATTTAATTGCCCGCTTGATGGCTGAAGGTTTTAATGAAGCCCTTTTTGTCCGCCCCCCCCCAACAAACCGCCACCTCAAACACCGTGAACGTGTCCGTCAGAGCCAGTCCCCCCCCTTTCAGCTGCCATTGTGTCTAAGACACAAAAGCCCACAGCGAACACATATTAGCTTTCCCATCAGTCAAGCGTCGGAGCGAAGGTAGGGAAAGCCAACATCGCCCCCTGCTGGCAAACACACGCAAGCTGCAGCAGTGAATAAAAATCTAAATGCTCTACTGCAGGGGCGGCCAATCTCATCCGAAATGGGCCGGTGTGGGCGCAGGTTTTTCTGTGGCCCCCAGCACTAACACACTTGATTCTACTTATCAACGTCTTGATTGAAGGCCATGTTCGGTGAAATAGTTAAATCGGGTGTTGTGGTGCTGGCATAAAACAAAAACCTGAACCCATGCCGGTCCTTCTGATTTCTCTTCCATCTTCCTACTTTTTAGTGTGCTTTGAAATGCCATTTTGTGAAATACAGCGGTGCAGACGAACGATAACCACACGTGTCGCATTGCGTGTAAAGAACAGGGACAGGCGCACCCCTGTGCGTGTTTTTGCCTCCGTGCACATTCACACACGTGCAAGTATTCGACAAAAGTATTCGGAAAGTCGGTAGACGTGCGTGTGCCCGACGGAGTCGAGCCAAAAACTGCAGTAAACAGCTCCGGTAGAAAAAGAAAAAAAAAAAACACAGATATACATATGCACGTGTGCAAACCAGCAAGGAGACGGAGCGTTCCGGAACCCGGGGCGATTAAAGGTTCATTACCGCACCGGTCTGCGTTTGAAACGGCAGCGGGGCAGAGCAACACAGCGGGCTCTGAATAAACACGCAGGGCAGGGACACATCCGTCTTCATTAGAGCGCGAGGTACGTGCCCAGGCAGCGCAGCCGCAAACACTCAAACAGATCTGAAGAACTCCGCCAGCCGCCGCAAATTAAAGCGCTTTGGATGTCAGCTCCTTATTTGCGACGTGCGCAGATGGCGTTTCATTGGTCCTCTTTGTTTTAATTAATTACTCCGCGCCTCTGCTTGTTCATATGTTTGGATTCTCTTTTTAATTAACTGACTGCGGAATGAGAAGATACTTTTTTTCTAATTCGATTTACGGTCCCCCATTACAATTTACCGGAGCGCGCGTATCAGCAGGAAAACACGCGCGCGTAAAAGCGAGATTTAATAACCGGGTGATGGAATGAAAACATCTTCGGCCCCTCGAATAATCGCAGCGGCGTTCAGGTGGGTGTCCTCCGGGCTGTTTTCGTTCTGAACTGCGGTCCACTCTGAGCGATAGCCTGCGGCTAACATACATTACATTGCATTACATTTATTTAGCAGACACTTTTATCCAAAACGACGTACAGACCAAAGCTAACGGGTGCTCAAAATCTGCTCGCGTGAAAAAACACAAATAAACGAACTGACAACGAAAGGAAGCGGCGAAGTTGTGTATAAGGCGTTTTGGTTCTTTTTTTTTTTTTTGGATTTGTTTTCATTCGATACCACTGTCACATTTCAAATTAGAACCACTGTACATATTAGAATGCGCTGTCCCTTCACTGTTTAATGGAATAATGTCCCATGATATATATATATTTTTTATGTTATATGGTTGTAGCCTCAGCTATGTCTCAAATATAAATGACCCTATAAGCCTCAAAATGGATTTTTTAAAAGTAATATTTTTTACAAAATACAGCTGTGGAGATATTTCAACATAAAAATATTTAATCCAACCACAGATTCTCTGGGCCCACAAAACACCCAGCATATTCTAAGCCAGGGTAGTTTTCGAGGGGGGGGGGGAGTGGGCGGGGTACAAGCGGGAACGTTGTCCCGAGCCCTGGAGGAGGGGGGCCTAACGATCTGTGAACTTGTGCAAAATATTATTGCCCCGGGTCCAGGAATAATATAATAATGT
>CM045894.1:8832500-8942500 GCA_025169545.1 Anguilla japonica
CACCAGAACCACCAGAATCACCAGCTCTGGGCTAACGTCACAAGTCACAGTCTCATTACCAGATCTGGGTCAAATGCGCGTTCTAAATCGAACAGATATCCTGTAGCTCCCTGAGAATTTTCAATGGAACCTGCCACTAATCACGTACAACGACCACATATTTCATCATCAAATAAATCTTTATTTATTTCTTTTTTTAAATAGTAACCGGCAGGAACTTAATTGCCATCAAAAGGATGGATGTATTTAAAATGATAATTTGTCCCAGGTGTGCATACTGTCACATAATCCCAGTACAAGAAAAGTATGAAATAATGACACATCATGTGGGACAGAGGCTGTGGGACAAGGCCAGAAAATCAGGCGGTAGTAGATTTGCAGCCCTGGCGGACTGAAAAAGGTTCTGTTTCCTCCAAACCAGGTAAATCCAGAGGCCCAGTGGCTCAGTGCAGTGACCGGGCCACTGTGCCATCCTTCAGGCTGGCATGGCTGAAACCAGGGTTTAACTCACAGAGGTCACTGAAGTTCCAACAGCACCATGTGAAAGTACACAGGAGGTTTAACCACAGCCTCGGTTAGATCGCCGTTCTGTCTGCCCTGTTAGCAGCCCACCGGCTCTCTCGGGCGGAAGAGAGAGAAGAGGGCGGAAGCTTCCGGAGGGTCGGTCCGGACGTGACGGGACGCGTCGGGGGTAACTCACCTTTTCGGAGTACATGGAGGGCGTGCTGAGGGGGTTGATGACCACCATGTTGGGCCCGGCGTGGGTGTGGATGAGGTTGCCCCCGTAGCGCTGCCGCAGGGAGTGCATCACGCTGGACTCGTTCAGGTAGAGCAGCGACGCCAGGTCCTCCACACGGTCATAGGACGGGGGGTTCGCCTATTGGAGGAGATTTACAGGTCAAAGGTCACCACAGAATCACCACAGATGCTACAGACTAACTAGATCCTCAGCTACAGCAGTCCTTCATATTTTTATAGGTTTGTAACCACAGGGTGCTCTGCATGGAAACAGAAGTTTCTAGACCCTTCCACTAATATTTGGCCACCCTTCACTATTTAAACTGGAATCTTCAGTAACATAACATAATGACGAGAAGAGGCCATTCATCCCTCATGATGCTCACCATTTTCCTGACTAAATTAGTAGCTCTGATTACCTACAGACCAGATAGTATCTAACACCATATCAAGCCTTGTCCTGATAAATCCCCAGAGTTCCTGCCTCTGCTATGTGACCTGGCAAGCTATTCCACACATTGACTACTCTCTGCGTGAAAAGATTCTTCCTATTGTCTGTACGGCATTTATCTTTTGCTAATTTACATTTATCTCCCCTCGTTCTATTAACAGATCTCAACCTGAAGGATCTCTTGTAGTTCACTTTGTTGATCCCCTTTATGAATTTAAAAGCCTCGGTCACATCACCCCTGAGTCTTTTACTAAGCTTGAAGAGGTTAAGCATCTTAAGTCATAGCTTTTATCTTTCATACCAGGAATTAATTTGGTCGCTCTACTTTGAACCTTTTCCAGAGCCTCTATATCTTTCTTGTAGTTCGGTCCCCAGAACTGCACACAATACTAAGTGTGGTCTCACAAATTTATTATATAAGATAAGTACAACGTCCTTGGATTTATACTCAATACTTATGGCTATATATCCCATCATCCTGCTGGCTTTTTTTTTTACTGCTACAGCAGAGTGTCTGTTTCAAATTGAGCACATTCCAATTTTGTTCCTCCCATGAAGTAATCCTGCCTAATGTTTTTATTTCCCACATGCAGAATTTTACATGTGGCTATAATGAATTTGCCAGGTTTCTGCCCACTTTTGGATTTTATTTAATCTTCTTGGATTACTTTAGTAGATTCCAAACTATTAGCTGGGCCTCCCAGTTTTGTATCATCTGCAAATTTGACTAATGTACTTTCTATGTCCCTGTCAAGGTCATTGATATTTATGAGGAAGCGCAGTGGTCCCAGCATCGATCCTTGAGGGACTCCACTTCCAACAGTTCCCTGCTCTGATAATATCCCTCCTAATACTACTCTTTGTGTTCTACCCAAGGATTAAAAACACAGATCAGTATCTGGCAAGTCAGTTTAATTTGTGGCAGTTTATGATTTGCATGCATGTCCTGCAATAGGACATTTTCCATCAAATTAAAAAATATACGGTTTGTAAAATGCTACGCAATCAAACCCTTAACACCTTCTAACACCACTTTTCCAGACACCTTCCCTACCTCGCAAATCATCACATTTAAGTAAGCAAAACCAGACACATAATTGAATCAAATGCTCTTATCAGATTAAGCTAATATCCCCCGCCATCAATTTGAACGCGGTGAAGGCCCATGTTGATATAACAAATCTAATCGCGGTTTAATTGATGATTGTCGCTCTAAATAATAGTTCTTGAAATAAATCAAATAAAATGCATTGCAATTGTAGGTTAAGTGAGGGGTTTTAGCACACAATAGCACTTCAGTGCAGTATTCAGAGTGCTGAGCATTGTACAAGGGCACTGACTGTTGGAACTGGTGGATTCAGAAAGCAGACATAATTAAGTTCATCCTCATTTCCCATATCAAACAGCCCAAGGCACATACACAACTTCACATTTTTGTAAAGTACAGCACAGTTTGTTTAACCCCACTTCCTGATAGCATGTGCGATATAGGAGGCATTAAACTGAGAGACCTTTGCGTGTATGTGATTGGTTGAGTATGAGAATCTGAGGTTGCTGAGGCCGACCAATGGTTGGCTGCAGCTAGAGTTTCTGACTGAACTTGCCCGGCAAAGGTACTGGCTTGTCTGTCACTCAAGAGGCAGTTGGAAAATGGTACCCTAAGAACCGTGACATGGAGTCAGTGGAGAGCGAAATGAAAGGCTGTGTGTAAATTGGAAAGGGAGTGACAAACGTTAGTAGCAGGTGTCTCTCTATCGGGGCGCAAAAAGGTGTGTGATTGTTCATGTGTAAGAGCCAGTCCCCAGTCCCCAGCCCCCTGGGGCGGTCTAGAAGTTTCTGATCAAACATCGCCGTCTCCAGAGAGAGCAGATGCCATTGCTATCGGCTACTCGCGGCCTACCGTGACACAGACATCCCACAGGCTGTCCCACAATGCACTGCTCTGCCCCCGCTCCAAGTTAACCATCTGTGCAGGTCTGACACTATTCCAGGGTGTCACACCAGGGACGGAACAGGTGTGAGCTTCTCCCCACCCCCTCCCCCAAGCTCCTGTCCCCTATTTCACCCATTCCCCATGATCCCACCCCCCCCCCAAGCTCCTGTCCCCTATTTCACCCATTCCCCATATCCCCACCCTCCTCCCCGCCCTCCTCCCCATGTCTGTTTCTTCACATAAAGGCTGCTAACTTTGTGTGATGCGCCCAGGACTGTCCCATTAACACAGAGAGAAGCTCTGATTCAAGTTCTGACCTTTTGACCCTCTTCTACCACAAATAACGCACTGACTCAGGTGAAGGAGTCACAGGTACTGAAAAAAACACAGCGGAATAAACAGAGCAGCCAAACTGTCACTGTTTACACTGTTTACACTGTTTGCACTGTTTACACCCAGGGTCATTTCTGGGGGGGTTATGGGGTGGTTTCCGATGTACTGCCTGTCTCAAAAGTGCACCAAGAACAACCAGGAGTTATTTCCTGAACAACGAGATGTGTGAAATGGGAGAGATGGGGGGATGAGGGGAGTTGCAGGGGGGGTGTGTGTGGGGGGGATGAAGAGTGGAGAGAGTTGGGGGGGATAGGGTGGGAGGGGAGAGTTGCGGGGATGGGAGGGTGAGTGGGATCGGTGGGGGGCACGTCACCAACCTTTTCCACATCATCCTCGTCCACTTCCAGCACCGTGCCGTCATGTTCCAGTTTTATCTTCACCTTCCCCTCCGGCAGCTCCCCCTCATCCGTCTTCACTAGCGTTGCTGGGGGGGGGGGGGGGGCACAAGTCACATGATACACGCCTAAACGGCCCAATCAGCTGTGCCTGAGTTTGTGACGTATTCAAATAAGTATTAACTATCGAGCATGTTTGTGCTGCCATTTCACTGTACACTAATTCCACACAAACGAATTTGTCCGCCATTTTCAGGGTAGTCCACGTGTTCTACATGTAATCAATTTAGACAGACTGGTTTTTTTTTCCACTCATCTAACTGGGGTGAAACATCCGGATCAATGGCAGTTCCAGACAAGGGTAAATCAAAACTTGCAATCATCTGAGTACAACCCATTTCTCTAAACAACTGCAGTTTTTTTAAAGTTTTTGTTTTTAATAGTCAAAATTGCTTCAGATGTAATCATGCGTGATTATGATGTAGAAGGAAGTCCGGGATACTTACCCAAGGAGAAGCCGTCCTTGTGGACCAGCCACACTTTTTCCGAGCCGTACCAGGCCTGCTCCGCAGCGATCTGCTCCTCAGTCTTCACCTGCAAGAGATGGGGGGGTCAAAGGTCAGGACGGATGTATGAAGGAACGATTCCGAGCGCGCACCGAGAGGTCGCGGCCGAGACGCACCGGGAACCATGCGGTGAAACCACGAGGGAATGAGGTCACAGAACAACGGAACCCTCTGGCTCCAAGGTTCCGTCCTCCATTTTGTGTCTGCGGTCTCTGGCTCATGCGCAGGGCCCGTGACTGACAGTACCCATGAACTTCCGCAGGCAACAGAACGCTGGAAACCTTCGCTAATGAAGGCAGGCTCCCTCTGACTAGGCGAGCACTTACCCCGAAAGCGGGAACATTATAGCGAATAATTATCTGATCTCCAATTCTCTTCTACTTCAGACGAGGAGCTGCGAGAGCATATTTTAGCTCGCTAAATTTAATTGGCTAATCTCAGTAGAAACTGCGAAACACTTCAAACTCTTTGCCACCTTGGAGCGGGCATAAAGATAAAAGCACCGTTTCCTCATTAAAGGTGCTAAGTTATGCGTGAGGATTGCTTCCAGAGCGCCCGTGCCCGACGGGAGGTCAACGCAACACCACCACGAAAAAAACACACACGCATGCCAAGACTGAGCAAAGACTCGTTTTCGGTACGGCGATAAACCATAATATCACAAACAAAACACAGTTCCCTCACTTTAAACGCAAAAAGTCCACCAACACCTACCTGCCTACGTGTACACAGTATACATGTCCAGCGTTAAATCAACTCTAACAGAGTTCATTCAACTCTTAACAGGTAACATTTGGTCTCACACTGGGATGAGGGACCATACGGTAGCCTATCTGCTAAGAGTTGGATTAACACAGTTCTTGTTGAATAAACGCTGGACATCTTACTGAATAAAAGAGTTAGTTAGCATACATGGAGTGCTGCATTACAATGCAACCCTCAGGAAGTCCGTGCATTCTTTGCGGTGTGCAGTATTGTACAGGACATGTGTAGCCGTGGCAGAGTACGGTTAAAGAACTGGGCTTGTAACCCAGGTTTCACTGCTAGTTAGATGATGCCCTTGAGCAAAGTACTTCAACTGAATTGCTTCAGTTGACTTGATCCAGCTGTATAAAGGGAAGTTTAAAAAAAATGCAAAAGCAGGGCCTGGCTGGCTGTGGAGCTATTTCTCTAGTGTGCGTACATTCATCTTATCAAGCGCATGTCTGAAATTAATGAAGCTCGAAGTGGTGAATTATTCTTTTTGTTTAGTTTAAATAGTGGTCTTGAACAAAAATTGACTTCAAAGAGACAAATAAACAAGCACTAGCATATAAATGGAAAACGTCTCTCGTTTGAGGGGGAAATAAATGAAAAATATTCAGGCTCCCTCTTTGTTTTTATATCAGGAGTAATGGTTTGCAGAGACGCTCACGAAGGGGAGATGAGCTCCAATCAAGCCGGCTCTTTCACGACTGCGCCGGAGCTGCACCGAAGCCCGGCGTCACAAAATTACCGAAACCGAGCCGGACACGTCCGTATTTGGCCAGCGCCGCGAGCTACGGCTAGCGTGCGGCTACTGCACTGTGACCGCTAAAGTAGCACCCGTGATGTCCTTTGAAACTAATCCTAGTCTTTCTTTCTCAGATACGTTTTACATTAATTTATGTGGTAAAATGAAAAGGGATGGTTCACGTTCAGAAGTTTTTATATTTGTTTATAGTGGGTATAGCGGCTGACCTATAGGCCTCATAATGGCGGCTACAGCGGCATTAATGAGTTTGTGGTTTAAAGAATGAAAATATACTTCAAGTAACTCCACAGCAGCTTGGGGGTAATGTCCAACAGAGCAGCACACTGCTAAAAAAAAGTCTGTCTTCACAAGTGTTTCAGTCTTGAAATGAGACTGAAAGTCTTATTTCTTTCTCTGAAATGGAAAATATTAGCTTGTTATGTTTTGCTATATTTAGTTCTTTTTTTCTTGACAAGCAAAACTGTCGCACACCATTGGCAAATCCTGAAATGAGTCACACTCTCTGATGCCATTGGCATTCTTATCATTTCATTTAGCCAAAAAAGTAACTAAGAACTGAAGAAATAAGATGATAGTCTAAATATAAGATTAAAGTGCTGATTATTTTATTAGTTTTTTGCACTGCAGGAATGGGGGGGGGGGAACAGCATTCCACACACAGACTACACTCCATGCAGCACTTTTGGGAGGGGTGGGTGGGGGTATGCGAGTTGGGGGGGGGGGGGGGGGGGGGGGGGGGGTAATTTACAGACAGGCACAGCGCAGGTCAAACCTTGGGCTGGGCGGCAGCGGCGTGAGCCGCCTGTAGCACGGCAACGGGGTCCTCATCCACCTGTCCCTGGAGGACGGCAGGCGTTGGGGGGGGGGGCAAACCAAAGAGTCAACCAACCGGCTTCTGACCCGATACACACACACGCACGCAAACACAAATAGGCTTCTGACCGGATACACACACACGCACGCAAACACAAATAGGCTTCTGACCCAATACACACACACGCACGCAAACACAAATAGGCTTCTGACCCAATACACACACACGCACGCAAACACAAATAGGCTTCTGACCCAATACACACACACGCACGCAAACACAAATAGGCTTCTGACCCAATACACACACACGCACGCAAACACAAATAGGCTCCTGACCCAATACACACACACGCACGCAAACACAAATAGGCTTCTGACCCAATACACACGCACGCACGCAAACACAAATAGGCTTCTGACCCAATACACACAAACGCACACATGCACACATGCAAACCCAAATAGACTTCCAACCCGATACAAGGACAGGAAACACACGCAAACACGGATGTGCTTCCAACGCGATACACACACACACATACACACACACACACACACACACACATTCACGCAAACACGTAGCACAGCCAGTGAAATACAGGCTCTTTGGTCAAGGCCTTCATTCACATTGGTAAGGTCACACTCAGATCACAGTGTCTTTGTTAAAGAGATAGCGAAAAGCAGGGGTCCCCAATTTCATCCAAAAAGGGCTGGTGTGGGTGCAGGTTTTTGCTGTAGCCCAGCACTATGACACCTGATCTTCAATCAAGACCTTGATGAGTAGAATTGGGTGTTGTAGTGCTGGGCTAAAACAAAAACCTGCACCCACACCGGCCATTTTCGGATAAGATGGGACTCCCTACGCTTCGGGAGAGGAGGAAAGAGGGGGGACCTGTAGATCATTAGCATTAAGGCACAGTTGGCTCGCCTACAGTAAACCAAGCGCTTCCTGCTTATTCCCTTAAAGACACAGGTTTAAAAGGAACAGGTCGCTGCATCGAGACACGCGTCTACAGTCTTCACACGTGAAGAAACGCTAAAACATGCAAACAGGTGGGCAGGGGTTAACTGCACCAACGGCGGAGGGTTTTGATCGAAGGGGCGTGTCACTGAAGTTAAACATTTATGGAAGTGCACAGGATCTTAACATCACAGGGAAAGAGTGCGCTGGAACCACGGTAACAGAAGGGTTTGTTGACTGGATGTGAGACACATGGGTGGGGGGGGTTTTGGGGGTCAGAGGTCAAGACACAGAGCCTGAGAGAGCACAGAGACACCTGTCACTCAGAAATTCACAGCAGCCAGCCCAGCTGACACAGAGGGGGGGTAGGGGGGGGGGGGGGTAGGGGGGAGAGGGAGGGGGTTAGGCTGGGCATGGAGGGGAGGGGTGGTGATTGGGGTTGGGGCATAGGGGACGGTTTAGGGGGCAGTCGTGGGAAAATTTGGTTGGGTTGTAGGGACGGCGGGGGGAGGGGGGGATGGGCAGGGGGGGGGGGGGGGGGTTGAGGAAAGCTTCCTTACACTCCAACAGGACACGCGAGCGCACACCCTGAGCAGGCCGTCGGCGGGGGCAACGGGGGGGCCGGCGGGGGGGTCACCCCGAGGAGGGTCGGGCCCGCCCTCCGCGGCTCCAGCTAATCGCGCGATAGCCAGCGGTGACATCAGCAGCCCAGAAGCCGGAGAGACCAGGAGAGAGAGGGAGAGATGAGAGACAAGCACAGGAAGGACAAAAAACACACAGGAAGGAAAGACAGAGGAGCAGCAGCAACAGCAGCACACACAGGTGCGATGGAGGACACGTTTGGGCTCTGTGGGGTTTTACCTGAGCCTCCACCGTGACTCTGCATTTTTCGAGTTTCCCTCATACAGCTTTTAAACAATAATCAACATAACGACTCGCAAACAGTCAACCGTTTTGGCAAAACAACCGTCTTAAACATGCAAACCCAGCCAAGGCTACATAATCCAGCGGTTTCCTTTCTCAAACCGAAAAACTGTTTAGAAATCACAGGTTAGTGAACATCGTGCGAACGGCGACACACTCCGATAACACACCCACCATCTGTGAGAGAGACGTGACCGGGGGAAAGAGAGAAAGAATAAGGAACGATTAGCGGGACCTGCTAAACGAGAGGAGGGTTAATAGAAAGGATTAATCAGAGGAGGGGAGGAACAACAGAGTCCTGCCCCCACCCGCGACAAGCTACGAGGCACAGCCGACCCGGGGTGACCCCAAAACCCCCCCCCCCACCACCTCTCCATCATTAAAATAACTGCTACAGTGCTGCCAATTAGGTTAATTATCACAATTATGCTCATGTTTATGCTAATGCTAATGGGTCGGTCTCTGGGGGAAGTGCCTCTGTAACCCCACAGAACATTCCGGCGAATGAACTGAACTGACGCTGTGTGGGGTTGGTTTTGGGGTGACCCAGAGGGGGCTGCCACGCCCGTACCACGCCGGTTTGAGAGCAGCGGCATGGGAGAGACAGGAGGGTGTGTTACTATGATTACAGCAAGGCATGGCGGGAGGGGGGGGGGGGGGGGGGGGGGGGGGGGGGGGGGGGGGGTTGAATTACAGGAGCACCGAAGATCCTCTCCAGTCTTCTCTGGGCTTCTTCAGTGGGACTCAGGGGCGCCTCCTACAGGCCAGAGCAGCGAGAGGATGAGTGGCAGAGAGCTCAGGCTGCAGGGCAGTGCCTAAACGCTAGAGCACGCTAGCAGATATCGCCACGGTGACAGCACAGCCGCGGCCCCACCCCTAGCATTCTACACCTGCTCTAACAGGCCACAGCAGCGCACACACACACACACACACACACACACACAAAGCGTACACATATAAACACACACACACACACACACACACACACAAACACACACACACACACACACACACAAAGCGTACACATATACACACACACACACACACACACACCTGTTTCTGTGGGGCAGGCGCGCCCTGTGACGGACAGCTCCTGACTGTGGTACGGGACAGGCGAGACGCTGCCTTCACCTTTTAACAACATACACACACACACAATGGGTTTGTTTTTTTATTAATCATGCCCATGCTCAATCCACACTAACATCGTTAGTGTATTAATGCACTAAAGTGCATTACTATCACAGATAAAGGTATGAAACTCATTGGCTTCTTCTGCTCAGAGAGACCTCATAGATCAGAATCAGCATTTAGTCTCACACACGACCACGACAAAAACCAGAGGCCAATACAATCAGCAGAAGGGACGGAATTCACTTTGTCTGCAACCCGTGGAGATTTAAACAATTTGACTCCAGATTTGCTATGGCAATTAGCTCAAATGGGAGAACAATCAGCACAAGAACACCTCCCAAGCCTTTGTGTTCCTGTGTACGCAAATACCGCTTTTTAACCAACACGGCCATCACAGTTTCATTCATACCTGATATTTACACCAATGTCTGTTTTAAAACTCTGAAAAGGGGTTGATTGGGGATTAGCTGTCCAAAGAGACTCTGCCCCCCTTTTTGTGCTGTATCGCATTGTCAAATATCCAGGGAGACCCCCAAACAACGCACTCTCCTTTCGCCAGGCAACCCCACTCTTACAGAGTAAAATGTCCAGTGCAGTGTTAATTGAACACTAACAGTGTTAATTCAACACTAACAGGATTAATTCAACTCTAGATAACAATTGGTCCCACTCTGGTTGAACATGGTTCGAGTTGAATCAGCACTGGAGATTTTGCTGTGCAGTCAGAAGCCAGCACAGGTTCATTTTACACAGCAACTCCACCTCCAGGCATCTGCACGTGTGTGTGTCAGTCTGTAAGGGCAGGACCACCACTCTCAGAGCCACATCAGGTTATGTGGGATTACAGACTGCCACTCTCAGAGCCACATCAGGTTAGGTGGGATTACAGACTGCCACTCTCAGAGACACTTCAGGTTATGTGGGATTACAGACTGCCACTCTCAGAGCCACATCAGGTTATGTGGGATTACAGACTGCCACTCTCAGAGCCACATCAGGTTATGTGGGATTACAGACTGCCACTCAGAGCCACATCAGGTTCAGGTGTGGGGATTACAGACTGCCACTCAGAGCAGACACTCAGGTCAGGTTATGTGGGATTACAGACTGCCACTCTCAGAGACACTTATGTGGGATTACAGACTGCCACTCTCAGAGTTCAGGTTATGTGGGATTACAGACTGCCACTCTCAGAGACACTTCAGGTTATGTGGGATTACAGACTGCCACTCTCAGAGCCACATCAGGTTATGTGGGATTACAGACTGCCACTCTCAGAGACACAGCAGGTTATGTGGGATTACAGACTGATACTCTCAGAGCCACATCAGGTTATGTGGGATTACAGACCTCCACTCTCAGAGACACTTCAGGTTATGTGGGATTACAGACTGCCACTCTCAGAGCACAGCAGGTTATGTGGATTACAGACTGCCACTGGAGAGCAGACGCTGATACAGACAGTCACCCCAGCCTACCGCACACAACAGCGATTTACATCCCCCAAAAATGCAGTCTTCACTTGGTTTGCACGGCCCTAAAACAAAGCTTTAAGCTCTTATACGCAGCAGTGACTAAAGTATCGAAACCTATGAAATGTGAGGAAGTATTCCTGGTACACATAACGTCCATAAAAATGTTTGAACATAAAGCGCCGCATAATCTACCTGTTCTACTGTTTATTTCACAACATCCACATTAGCTAGTGGCAAAATTATTGTGTCTATTGTACACAGTTAACCTCCCACGTGTTTTCCACCACCAGAAGAAATTTCCGCACGAATCAAAAAAAAATCAACAAGGGTTTTGGAGGAAAGAATCCTTTTCACAATTTTGTCAAGTTCTCTCCATAACTTGGCCACAGTGAAAAACTTTATCCTTTGAATACCCGCCATAATTATTTTAGAGACGCCATTTTACAAGATAATATTGAGCTGTTTTCAAAATGACCGCTGGCGCTGAGCAGCATTTAAAATGGCTGCACTCCCAGCCTGCTATCACCCCACTGTGCTGGGCTGATTAGAGCCCATTTCAATGCTTACAGTCCTGTCCGAATCGTCCTGACACTTGATTGGCTTGTAAGGAAACCAATCGCTGTCAGGCAACTAAACGTAAGTCAACCCACTGGGAGTTTTCCCAGACTCTGGTTGGTCGCTTTACTTGTCGGTGGTGTTCAAAAGTGGAGGCTCCACAGACTGACTCAAAACGTGCGTCAGAGAAAGAGAACAACTACAGCTTGAATAAGGAAGGAGCCATTACTGATTACAATCACATTTGTACAGATGACTGAGCCAATGAAATGTTAGTACATTGCATATGGACAATTAAAACTTTTCTGAATGGTTTATTTAGGAAATCCTCAGGCACTGTACTGAAAGCTGAAAGGGATTTTTTCATGCAAAGCCAAGATAACTGTAGAAAGTATGCTGTAAGGAGGGGTTAGGCAAGGGGGCCTTTCTTTCATTGCCATGTGAGCTTAACACAGAGCAATAAAAGGTGTTGAAGCGGTGTTGCTAGCTCCATACGAGTCTTGTGAAGGCTCAGGGTGCGAACTCGCGGGCTGTTGGTCAGCTATAAGCTTGGTCTTAATAAGCGGTGGATTTGTGCTGTGCCCAGATTCTGCGGCCAGTAGCACCCCACCATCAGGGGGGCGGGGCATTTAACCCCAGCAGCGAGGGAAAGGGAGGCAGCACTGCCTGCGGCATGCAGATCACACGCGGGGGTCCGGTCCTAAACGCCAGCACTGAGGGGTTATTCAGCGCTAACTGCAGGCTACACACTGCATGCTACAAAGTGCACACTACACAGTGCACTCTACAGAGTGCACGCTACACAGTGCACACTACACTCTGCACGCTACACACTGCACGCTACACTCTGCACACTACACACTGCACGCTACATGCTACATGCTGCACACTGTACCTCAGATTTTGACGGAGCAGAGAGTTTGGGGGCTGAGGATGAACCCGGGCGGAGGGGAGAGGGGCGATGATTTGGAGGCGGGGACAAATCCGGCAGGGGGCGAGAGAGAGGAGGGTTTGGGGGCGGGGACGAATCCAGCAGGACGAGAGGCAGGGGGTTTGGGGGCGGGGACAAATCCAGCAGGGGGCGAGAGAGAGGAGGGTTTGGAGGCGGGGACAAATCCAGCAGGGCGAGAGGCGGGGGGTTTGGGGGCGGGCACAAATCCGGGAGGGGGCGAGAGAGAGAGGAGGGTTTGGGGGCGGGGACAAATCCAGCAGGGCGAGAGGGGGGCTCAGATTTGGACGGACGGGAGACAGCAGAGGCCGAGCGAGGGGGGGGCACTGGGGTCTCATTGTCCTGGTTTTGGGGTGAAGCCGGGGCCTTGTTGTCCTGGTTTTGGGGTGAAGCCGGGGTTTGCTCAGGCGTCACCGATGGCCTCTCCTCCTGCTTTTGTGGGCGTGGCCTGTGCTCTGAGATCACGCTCCTGCCACGCCTGCCGAGGCCCCCCAGGCCCACTGGCACCTCATCCGGCTCCTCAGTCTTGATGGCGTCGTGTTTGAAAGAGAAGACGGGCGCCTTGGGCATCTTGGGCACGGACCTGGCGGCCGGCTCCTTTCCTGGGCGTGTTCCCGGGCGCAGCGGTGGGCGTGGCAGCGCCGGGCGCCTCCTCCTTCCTCACGAACCTCCGCCCCACCTTCGCCGCCTTCTTGTCGTCCGCGGCGCCCGAAAAGGGGGCGGGGCCGTTGGGGGCGGCGTCGCTCCCCGTCCCCGTTGGCTACCCGCTCGGGGCTCGTCGGGGGGGGCCCGTTCCGCCGGCCGAGGGAGGGGCTCCGGGCGCGGTCTGAGCCCCGCGGGGGGGCGGGGCTCTTGGCCCGCGCGAGAGCCTGATGGCGACACGCTACTCGAGCTGCCGTTGCTGTCAGACTGAGGACGGGGGGGTGGAGGGGCGGGGGGGGGCAGGACGTAAAGGTCAAGAAAGAAACAGGACAGAGTAGCAACAGATAACAGAGAAAGAGAGCGGCAGCATCTGCTCCTAATGAAAGCAGAGGTGACCTGTTCCACCTCTCTACACCAGGGGGGGCACTTCCAGTATTGGAGGGCCGGTGTGTGGGGCAGGTTTTTGTTTCCACCAGTTACCCCGGCTAAATGAGCTAACTGGCTCTACACACCAACACTTGTAGATTACATCACAGTGAAAGGCTTCATATAGGGACACAAGAAGTCTTCGACTGTCATTCATGAGCTTACCCGGACATGTAGCTAGACTTCCTAAGAGGCAGAGTCAGACTTCCTAAGAGACAGAATCAGACTTCCTAAGAGGCAGAGTCAGACATCCTAAGAGGCAGAGTCAGACATCCTAAGAGGCAGAGTCAGACTTCCTAAGAGGCAGAGTCAGACATCCTAAGAGGCAGAGTCAGACTTCCTAAGAGGCAGAGTCAGACTTCCTAAGAGGCAGAGTCAGACTTCCTAAGAGGCAGAGTCAGACATCCTAAGAGGCAGAGTCAGACTTCCTCAGAGACAACATCAGACTTCCTAAGAGGCAGAGTCAGACTTCCTAAGAGAAAGAGTCAGACTTCCTAAGAGAGAGAGTCAGACTTCCTAAGACGCAGCATCAGACTTCCTAAGAGGCAGAGTCAGACTTCCTAAGAGGCAGAATCAGACTTCCTAAGAGGCAATATCAGACTTCCTAGGAGACAGAGTCAGACTTCCTCAGAGACAACATCAGACTTCCTAAGTGACAGAGTCAGACTTCCTAAGAGGCAGAGTCAGACTCCCGTGTGATTGGTCAGTGCTTCTGACCAATTCAGCCTCACTGCTTAATGATTCCCTCACAGCCCACATCTGACTCTGCTGCCAACACTGTTCACACTGACAGAGGAATGGAACTCCAGCGCCAGGAGGGACAGCTGATAGGCTGCTTCTGATCCAATCAATTACTCCAGCTTACTTTTCCAAACAGCTGCACAAACCAGCGCTGGTTCAGTCTTGAGTACTCAAATGAACACTTCACCCGGGGAACGAGTGAGGTCACTGATGTCTCTTTCGAACTATGACTCATCCTGCACCAATCAGAGATTGTTGTCATGGAAAGATGTTGGGACCAAGCTCTTTGACAGAATGTAAACTTCAGCTGAAGAGATTGTGCCCTCCACTGCCCAAAACCTCACATAGTACCCCCTCCCCCCACACACACACACACAAAAAATAATAATAATCATCAGTGAGCTCTCTCTTCTCCCTGGGTTCTAATTGCTGGTTTTTTTGGTGGGCTTTTGGGGTGCAGCACACTTACACTCTCTTTTGCACCTGTGGGCCCAACCTTCACCTCATCTTTCACCTGCAAGGGGGGGCAAGGGGGGGAGAGGGGCGGGGTCAAACCCAGGCCTGGGAGCACTGCTGATCCTCATGCAGAAGACACCCACCTTCACAGACCATGCTAACAAAGGACTTCACTCTTTTCTCAGTAGTCAGTGCGTTAGCCGTATGATCACCATGCTAGTCAGTGCGTTAGCCGTATGATCACTATGCTAGTCAGTGCGTTAGCCGTACGATCACCATGCTAGTCAGTGTGTTAGCCATACGATCACTATGCTAGTCAGTGCGTTAGCCATACGATCACTACACTGTAGTCAGCGCGTTAGCTGTACGATCACTACGCTGTAGTCAGTGCGTTAGCTGTACGATCACTACACTGTAGTCAGTGCGTTAGCCGTAGGATCACCATGCTAGTCAGTGCGCTAGCCGTATGATCACTATGCTAGTCAGTACGTTAGCCCCATGATCACTACGCTGTAGTCAGTGCGTTAGCCGTATGATCACTATGCTAGTCAGTGCGTTAGCCGTATGATCACTATGCTAGTCAGTGCGTTAGCCGTATGATCACTATGCTAGTCAGTGCGTTAGCCGTACGATCACTATGCTAGTCAGTGCGTTAGCCGTATGATCACTATGCTAGTCAGTGCATTAGCCGTACGATCACCACGCTAGTCAGTGCGTTAGCCGTACGATCACTACGCTAGTCAGTGCGTTAGCCGTACGATCACTATGCTAGTCAGTGCATTAGCCGTACGATCACTACGCTGTAGTCAGTGCGTTAGCCGTACGATCGCTACGCTGTAGTCAGTGCGTTAGCCGTATGATCACTATGCTAGTCAGTGCATTAGCCGTACGATCACCACGCTAGTCAGTGCGTTAGCCGTACGATCACCACGCTAGTCAGTGCGTTAGCCGTACGATCGCTACGCTGTAGTCAGTGCGTTAGCTGTACGATCACTACGCTGTAGTCAGTGCGTTAGCCACATGATCGTGCCTTTCTGACTGTTTCCTCTACAGAGCATTCCAAACCCAGGAGTGATGATCCCATTTTGACGGGACAAGCCACACATCGTACGCAAACAAGAAATATTATTATTATTTTTAAATGTTATTTTAAGGTTTAGAAAGTTATTAGACATAAGAAAGATTTGCTTGAATGTCAATCGGCTTTTTTTCTCATCTCCAATGGAGCACGCGTGCAGTTCAGGACAAAGTGAGCAAAAGGGCTGTTTTTGTGAGGTCAAAATTAGAGAACACGAACCGTGCAACACCCCCACACGCGACGGGTCCCGCCCCCAGTGACGAAAGCACACGCCCCATCCCAAAACTGGGAGCTTCTCTCCCGCATGCAGTGGAATACTGAACGACACCTCCCTTTTTCTCCCAGAAGGAAAATCTCGATGAGAACGCCATGACGACGACTCTGCTGTCATGAGGGGAGGGGAGGGGGGGGAGGGGATTTTTGGGGGGGGGGGGGGGGGCAGAGGTCTCTGGACGGTTGAGAGCTGGTTCTGGAGGTCCTGGGGCTTGCGGTCAGAACCAGTACATCAGCAGGCCCAAAGGGCTCAAGAGAGGGGGGGGGGGGGGGGGGGAGGGGGAGCACACCGGTCTGAAACGCAGGAGGACCACAGAGCACGGTCAGAACAGAGAAAACACAACCAGCGACCGCAAAGTACATCAGCCACACACACACACACACACACACACACACACACACACACACACACACACACACACACACACACACACACTCACACAGACACACACACACACACACTCACACAGACACACACACACAATCGCACAGACACACACACTCACACACACACACACACACACACACACACACACACACACACACTCACACAGACACACACACACAATCACACACACACACACACACACACACACAAATCACACACTCACACAGACACAGAGAGACACACACCCACATACCACCACTCTACTGCCTTATCACTGCTGGACTAATTTAGCTGCTCCCGTTCCTTCACTGTGAATTCCAGAGCGGGGATAAACAGACAGGCCGTCACCCTGAGAGCGAGCGGGAGAGAGAGAGAGAGGGACCTTAATGATGGGCGGCAGTGCAGTATAATGGGTAAGGAGTTGGGCTTGTAACCGAAAGGTCGCAGGTTCGATTCCCCAGTAGGACACTGCTGTTGTAACCTTGAGCAAGGTACTTAACCTGCATTGCTCCAGTATATATCCAGCTGTATACATGGATGCAATGTGAGTCGCTCTGGATGAGAGCGTCTGCTAAATACCTGTAATGTATAATGTAACTCCATTACAGGACCATTACAGCAGCATTGCATCAGGGATGCATCACTCTCACTCTTTCTGCTCCACTCGGTTAATCTAACTCTTTCAGTTCCTCTGCGTCAGTCACTCAACCCTGCAGCCTGTGGTCTGGGGAGTACGCTTGTCTCAGGACAGTATTTCTGAGCAGTTTATTTTAGAATCCCCCAATGATAGTTTAATGCACCTCCATCCCTCGTCCAAAATAAAGTCTCTCTCTCTCTCTCTCTCTTTCTCTCACACACACACACACACACACATCCACATCCAATTACATTGCCACAGTTACGACAAAACCGCTACCAGTTTCGAAAAAACACACAAACACAAACAGACCAAGATGAGTCAACAGTATTCTGAGACTGATGACATCACAGGGGGAAGACAGTCGACCAATGGAAACACGCCATTCCGGCAGGCAGAGGGGGGTCTAGACGTCAGGGTAAGGGCTGGGCACAGCTGCTCACGTCCAGCTCCTGCCCTCTCTAACCCCCCCACAGCTAGGGGAGAGCCCTCCGCCACCCCCCCGACGGTTCCCCAGATAACCCTCCACAGAGCCGGGGGGGCAGAAGCAGCACCAACAGGCTAGCTCCGACCACAGAGCGACCGCAAAGCGAACGCATACCTGAGGCTTTCTAGAGCCGAAACCTGTGCTCGGCACACAGGCAGTGGCACAGCGTGGTCCTGTATTCAGTAGGATATTCTGCAGTACATTCAGGTTAGGGTCAGAGTGGCAGTGCTACCTAGGAGTCAAACCTGCAACCTCAGCCCCCAAAAACGCACCAACCGCATCCCAGCACGGAAGTGGGAATAAAATCCAACCGTCTGCCCTCAGACACAGACCTCCCCCTGTCTCTGATCAACGCTTTTCCCTTCACGTCCTGAAAAGCCAGGTCTGACCATAACCCTGTACACCTGACACACAGATAGATACCAGACAGACAGACAGACAGGCTCTTTCCCCACCATAACCCATTCAGAACACAGAGCTCTGTTACAGAGCAGCACCCAGCTTTAAACAGCTCTTCCTCACAGCTCTTCCTCAGCTTTAAACAGCTCTTCCTCACAGCTCTTCCTCAGCTTTAAACAGCTCTTCCTCACAGCTCTTCCTCAGCTTTAAACAGCTCTTCCTCAGCTTTAAACAGCTCTTCCTCAGCTTTAAGAAGCTCTTCCTCAGCTTTAAACAGCTCTTCCTCAGCTTTAAAAGCTCTTCCTCAGCTTTAAACAGCTCTTACTCAGCTTTAAACAGCTCTTCCTCAGCTTTAAACAGCTCTTCCTCAGCTTTAAACAGCTCTTCCTCAGCTTTAAACAGCTCTTCCTCAGCTTTAAGCAGCTCTTCTTCAGCTTTAAACAGGTCTTCCTCAGCTTTAAACAGCTCTTCCTCAGATTTAAACAGCTCTTCCTCAGCTTTAAGCAGCTCTTACTCAGTTTTAAACAGCTCTTCCTCACAGCTCTTCCTCAGCTTTAAACAGCTCTTCCTCAGCTTTAAACAGCTCTTCCTCACAGCTCTTCCTCAGCTTTAAGCAGCTCTTACTCAGCTTTAAACAGCTCTTTCTCAGCTCTTCCTCAGCCTTAAACAGCTCTTCTCCACTCTGCTGAGGTGTTTCCAACATTCTGAGGCCGGAGACACCGAGCGAAACAGGCAGCAGCTCCAGTTACACACACCGGCAGTAAAGAGTAAACGTGAAGAACGCTTGAGTTCCACCCTACAGACACGCCAGGAATGGCCAGACACAAGCGCGCAAACCCTGTCCTTCTGACCCCACAGCCACAGCGGGAACTTTCACTTCTTCCCCTCTTTACACGCTGCACACAGGCCCAACCTCTACCTGCTGCTGCTAGACTCTGCTCTAAAAAACTTCTGCTTTTACACACACACACACACACACAAACATACACTCACACGTGCACACACACACATTCACACACACACACACACATGCTTACACACACACACACACACACACACACACACAAACATACACTCACACGTGCACACACACTTTCTCTCTAACACACACATATATGCTTACACACACACACACACACAAACATACACTCACACGTGCACACACACACGTTCTCTCTAACACACACACACACACACACACACACACACACAAACATACACTCACACGTGCACACACACACACGTTCTCTCTAACACACACACACACACACACACACACACACACACACATGCTTACACACACACACACACACACACACACATGCTTACACACACACACACACACACACACACACACTTCCTCAGAGGCATGCTCATTTCCAGCGGCCAGGTGGCTTCCCCTGGCGCTGATAAGCCGCTCCCACAGCGCGAGCGGAGAGGAGCGGTGCAGACGCACGAGCGGTTCAGCGGCCTCAGCGGAGTTCCACCGCTCGTCCGCAGCCCGCGTTTAACCCCTCGCCGTCCCCGGCTCCCTCCCGGCCGGGCGCGTGAGTGCGACCGGGGCCGTAGCCGAACCCCCCCCCCCCCCCCCCCCCATCCCTGTCAGCCCTAAAAATAGCGGTAGCCACGCCAGCCCGCAGGCTCCCCCAGACCGGCTCGGCACGCGGGACCGGCGAGCGGAACGCGAGTGAGGGAGTCCCCGCGGGTCCGTTACCTTGTGTCAGCGGAGCGAGCGCCTTCGCCCGCGGTCCCTAACCGCCAGAGAGAGGAGCGTGAGCTGGGGTCCCGCCAGACCAAAGGCCAGAGAGAGAGGGAGTGAGACAGAGAGAGAGAGGGAGGGAGGGAGAGAGAGAGAGAGAGAGAGATGTCACCCGCGGTGACGCCAGGGACTGGAGTGAGGAGAGGCGGGTCAACGCGACCGGCCGGTTGGACGACCCTATTCCTGCGGCCGCTCCCATTGGCTGAGAGGGAAGAGGGGGTGGAAACAGCTGCTACAACGATACGGGCGGCCCTAAAAATAGAGACCCCCCCCCCCCCTTCCCACCCCCCTCCCCCAAGAATTTACAGGAGGAGGTGAACAGCCGCACTCACTCACACCGCATTAACAGCCTACCCCTCGCCTTCAGACCGACAGACTGTGTGTACGGGCGTCTGTGTGTTAGACAGAGACAGAGAGACAGTTACTGTGTGTGTGTGTGTGGAACACAAGTCTGAGGGAGTGTTTTGTTTTTAAAAAAACATAGAGAAATCTTAGAGAAAATACAGAAGCCAGAGTGAATGCATTACAAAAAGAAAGAAAGAAAGAAAGAAAGAAAGAAAGAATGAGATAAGAGAAAGGGGATTGAAAATTGACCTTCTCTCCTGTTTCTCTTCTCTGTAGATCCGCCATGTCTGTAGGTTCATGTCTGTAGAGCTTCAGCAGGAAACACAGTCGAGGGTGAATCTCAGGTTTACAGCGCAGAGGCTGTGTGTTTCAGGAAATGATGCTACTCGCACCCGCGCCCGTTTGGCAACAGGAAGTGCAACGGTGCAGTGCATTATGGGTAAGATACGTACAGTACACTCCAACCGAACACACCCCTGGTTCTTTCCACAGACTCAGTAGTGATGGTGATGCAATGCTACAGGCAACCCGAAGACTAGACGGCAGAAAGTAAATTAAAATAAGACAATTCAGTAAGTAATACATTCAGCGCATTAGCTCATTATAGCCTTTCAGGTAATGGAAGTCCAATGAGGGAAAGTACCTGCTAAGTGTCTGGTGGCTATCCACAGGTGAATCAGCACTCATAGTGTCGCTCACTGTGTGTCTCAGTGCCAACGAAGCCAGAAGAGACCGCACTGGGGAATCACAGAGGAGACAGAGCTGATCCCAAACCACAGTACGCTGTCTGGGGATAATGTCAAAAAATTAGAGCAGCTAAGTTTCTACTAAAATAGAAATTTGTGTTTGTTTATTTATTTATTTTATTTAATGTTGCATATCAGCGTGCCATTAGACCCAGAGGTAGAGGTATTTCTGTGTACCCAAAAACACCCACACAGTAAAATGTCCCGTGTCAGTTCAACTCTTGACAGATAACACTTGGTTCCACTCTGGAATGTGGAACCAAATATCATCTATTAAGAGTTTAATTAACATTGGTCATTTCACTAAGCACCCCTCCAGAAGGGGGCTGGCGGATGATCTCGGCCTGGAGTTCGGCAAAGAATGTGAGAGTATCAGCAATGCATGCTGGGAGAATCAGCCCCACAGGGACATGAACCAGATCCTCATGGCTGTCCCTCCCAATGGGAGTGAATGAGAATGCAGTGATTCAGCAGAAACCGAATTAGACCCTCCCCCGAGGCCTTCATATAGGCTACACACCTGTCACATGGTCTATATGTGAAAACAGGGGGGTTCCCTTATATATGACATATTTCTGGAAACAAAATAAAAGCAAGTGCAATTAGCCACTCACTGTACAGGAATTTAGAACACAGGAAGAAGCGCACCTCACTTCAATGGCCAGTAGAGGGCGAGCACACGTCCAACACTGACTAACTCCTGACTTCTGGGACACTTCTCTCAATGCTCCACCAGAGGGCAACATAAGCTTTAGAGTAGATTTTTATGTAGGTCCTCATAATATTGAAACAGGCACAAGGTGCCTGACATTGGCTTTCTGGAAACTACAAAATGACTTAGTTAAGTGGTAACATCAAACCCTCCCCACCCCTTAAATGGTAAATGGTAAATGGACTGCATTTATATAGCGCTTTTATCCAAAGCGCTTTACAATTGATACCTCTCATTCACCAGAGCATTTAGGGGTTAGGTGTCTTGCTCAGGGACACTTCGACACGCCCAGGGTGGGGCTCAAACCGGCAACCCTCCGACTGCCAGACAACCGCTCTTACCTCCTGAGCTATGTCGCACCTCCCTTAACCTCACCCTCTCACCCAGGTGAGTCAAAAAACCACCGCAGAACCAAGGGTCCTCATTTATAAAACTACCTTAGAATTACTCCTAAGTGTGAGCGTATCATCGTTAAAACCGCCCATATGTGCTAAGAAATGCTCCTGCATCCTTCCCACACACGATCCGTTTATAAATCACAAATCACCCTAAAATTGCGAACCTGTGAACGAGCTTAACAACTCCACCCCCGGAACACACACAAGTATCCGTGTGTTGGGTTTTCTGCAATGTACTCCCTGAAAATTCACTCATGTGATATAACATTGACATACAGCCATTTTACATCTTTCTTCTTATTTATTTTTTGACAGCTGTCAGCACAAGCCTTCTGTTGCTCGTTCTCAACTATATAGCATTTCTGTATATCAATCACAATGACGTGAGACGTATATTCAAGTTGCACATTGATTTTTAAGTTTGAAAACAATTAAGGTATTATTATTGCGGCTGATTCTGTTGTTATTGTTACTATTAGGATATTCTATTTTTCATGAAGGTTTGCCCACTTCATAATGCTAACAGCTAATGTCAAGTGCAGCAACAGCCTAGTTCTTGGCGCACAACACTTGTGTTTCAGTGTTCATCACAAAAATAAACCTGATGCGCACGTTGTCTAATAGCCTATAAACTATAAACTGTGAGGGATTGGAAAAATATTCTCACATCTGAGAACTTTTTTGTTGAGCCTGCAGTACAGCTGCATGGCCACAAGGAAAAAAAAATTTATGTTTACTCTGGAGTTTGCTTTCGTAAAAAAACATTTCCACGGCAGTTTTGAGTTTTATGAATATCAAAGTGTGCGTCGATTTTCATGTGAGATCATACATACTGAATTTAGGATCAAATCTGTGTGTGTATGAACACTTTATAAATGAGGCCCAGGTCTCCAAACGCTGGTGCACTGGGGTGAACCTGGGGGGGATAATATCATACCCTGAGGTCACGACCCCCCGTAGGAGAAGCATTTCCAATCTCATGCACGACTCTGTAAACTGGCCGCTGTATCAGAGGCTACCGTGGCTAAGCTGGTCTGCAGAGATGTTCACAGAAGGTTTAGGAATCATGGGAATCAGAAACGTCCACTCTGCTGAAGTTTAGCAACATTCAGCAATGTTGTGAGCAGCATGGACTTAATTTAATATAACGTGTTCCTTGAGCTCCATTAGCAGAGCACAACATAGCATCACATGGCATAATGTAGCACGGTGTTGTAGCACAGTGCATTGTGAACTCATACCCATATCCAGACAGAGTCCACTGACGGTACATGAGACCAGAGACAGTGGGAAACGTTGGACATGTCTTTGCTGCAGTACTGACACACAGAAAGTTACAGACAGGAGACCAGACTATCAAGGGGGTCTATACACATTCAGGGGAAGATTTACATCACTCAGGCAAGCAGAGGGTAGGGGTGGAGGAGTCCCCCTCACAACCCACCCCACGATGTTGAGTATATTCTCAGCTCAGGTGGGGTTATCAGAACAGCGCTGAGATTAACATCGCCGCTCTGGGAGGGAAAGGCCGTAACTGGAACTGTCTGCTTGTCCCAGATTAAGCTCGTTTCTGTCTGCGCCCGTTACAGAGAGGCGAGAGAGCCAGCCACTAGGGGGCGCACACGCGCAGGAGGCGCAGCGCTTTAGGGGGACGTACGGGGCTGGGTCTGTGCTTCAGGGGGACGTGTGGGGCTGGGTCTGTGCTTTAGGGGGACGTGCGGGGCTGGGTCTGTGCTTTAGGGACACACACACACACAAACACACACACACTGAGTTTCAGAAATACACACTGATGGAAGATTTTAGTCCTGTACTGGAGGCAACATTAAATGTCCCACAAATTAACGCACATGCACACACACACGCCCACAGGCGCACACACACACACGCCCACAGGCACGCACACACACACACACACACCTAGTCTCAGACAGACACACACACACACACATATACATACACACACACGCCCACAGGCACGCACACACACACACACACACACAAATGCACGCATACACACACACATAAACACACAGACACAAACAGGCATACAGTACACACAGCAGTGCTAAGAGCACAAGCAGGCATGCTTGAGCAAGTGCCCCTAGTCCCTGCATGACTCAGAGTGACAGAAGTGGGTCAGTAAGACAGACCTCAGCCCCCATGCCCTGTACCCCCCCACCCCCCACCCCCATTTCAGACACCCTAGACTGGCTAATGCACCTAAAAACAGGAGGCATTTAGCCTCCCAGTGTGAGCCCTCACGCACTGTCTGACAGCACAGCGCCCTCAACCCACTGTCCCAGTGGACCCTGCCAACAGCGACATCAGACACTTCTGTCATACCTCACAAAAACACCTAGTCTCTCTCACACACACACACATACGCGCAACTCACACTCACACACACGCGCAGTCTCACACGCACTCATGCACACACACACACTCACACACCCAGTCTCAGACAGACACATTCACACACATAGTCTCGCAAACACACTCACACACACACACACACGTCACAAACACACACACACACACACACACACACACACACACACACTCACACACACACACACACAATGTCACAAACGCACACACACACAAACACACACACACGTCACAAACACACACACACACACACACACACACAGTCACACACACACACACACACAGTCGCAGTCAGACACACACTCACACACACACAGTCTCAGACACACACAAACACACGCACGCATCATTGAGGCCAAGCACATAGAGATTATATAATTAGACAGTGAATGCTAACAGAGTTCAGTGAGCCTAGATTGGCCCTCATTCAGACTAGAGGGCCAGCTCACTATAAAAACAGCACGTCGATCAACAGCTCTGCCCCCTCGCCGACACGCTCAGCGCAGCCCCGCGAACACGCCGCGCTCGATTACGCCCATATCCGCAAACGGATCGACAGCCATTTCCCACAGGCCTCTGAGCCTGGCGTCCACTTCAACGCACAAACACAGCTCGGGCTAACGCTAAAACACCTGTACGGCCAAAACGAATGCTTTCTTACGCATTAAATGAAGCCTACATTCATTAATCATGTATAACACACTAATGAGGAACCATTAGCTGAGAACCATTGCAGAGAGTAGTCAATGTGTGGAATAGCCTGCCAGGTCACATAGTAGAGGCAGAAACACAGGGAATTTTCTAGATTAGTCTTGATACGGTGTTAGATACTATCTAGTCTGTAAGTAATCAGAGCACTAATGTAGTCATGAAAACTGTGAGCGTTGTGGGGCTGAATGGCCTGTTCTCGTCATTATGTTATGTTATATTATGTTACGTTCTATATAATCTCTCTTTTCAGACACAGCTTTTTTCCTTTCAGTTTTATATTTTACCAGGCACAGGTGCATATTAGCCCTTTATAAAGTAGTAATAAACATCAGTGCTGCCTTATGACAACGGACACACTTCAGCATAGCTCGTCTGCAAAGAGAAATGCCAGTTTGTAGTCCGTGGGAAACGCATTATTGGAGAGTGGAAATGGACAAAAGACATGCACACACACAATACAATTAACCAAGCACACACAAATGTGCAAGCACAAGCAATCAAACTCATACAAACAGTCATACACACAGATCACATACAAATCAGAGAAAGCCATCTAGTGGCAAGGTGAAGGTACTGCCATTACACTGAGGGAGCAACTCCGCATCAGAAGCGTTTTTAAAGCTGCATTTAATTTCAACTCACACAGATGATTCTGCATTCAGAATGTGTCAGGTGTCACAGTCCACTACAAACCAGCAATTAAAATAGTTTTTACTGAATGTCTTTTGTGTTCATTTAGTGTCAAAAACACAAAAAAAAGACTAAGTCCGATGGTTTTCAACAGGTCGGTTAGAAGCATGCGATCCTGACACTGTACCCTCATCAGATATTAAAAAGCAGTTACTGACGAAATCATTTCCTCCTGTACTTCTCTTCTTGTTTTTTTCAGAAACACATGGTGAAACTTTCTCACTTTAAAGTGGACTTGCCTCCAAAGCACGAGGTCTTCTTCAAACTGAGTCTGAACCTTTCCTTTTATTAATAAGAATGATCTGGAACATTGTGAATGGTCTCAAGAAGTATCTTTCCAACAGATTCCACGTTAAGTGGCTAAATTCACAGTTCAGCTACATCGTTAAATCACCATTTTCTTTTGTCAGAGAGCCTGAAACTGCACTCCATGGCCCCAAAAATAAGAGCACAACTTTTTTTCTAAGGTGAGGACCGGCACAGTAGCCCAGCATGATTGGCTGGGGCCCACTGAGAGGAGGAGCCGAGGTGAAGCAGCTGAGCGTGATTGGTCGATAAGATCCATCCAGGAATTAGCCTGCAGGTCCGGGTCAGAGATGGTGCAGCAGGATTACACTCTTAGGAGGGGTTCCAAAAATTATGCCAAAAGCCACGTGCGCACTCGTGCACACACACACACACACACACACACACAAACACATACATGCATGCACACACACACACACACACACACTCGAACACAGGAGTGGCTGGTGTGTGCTCTCTGTTGACCTTAGGGCTGTGAACTGGCTACTACTGCCAAATAAATGTAAATGTAAATGTCATGTACTCTTGTTTGGGGACCTAAGGACCACTTCAGACAGGTGAGTGTTTGATGCAAGAGCCTCAGAAAGATGCTCATCATGACCATATATGGTACAAACCCCTCACACCGCTGATCCCAACACACTGCTGATCCCAACAACAGAGCACGGATCCCCACACAGCACTGAACCCCACACGTCACTGATCCCTCCAAACACAGCACTGATCCCCACACAGCACTCTTCTCCACAACACTGATCCCCACACAGCACTGATCTCCACACAACACTGATCCCCACACAGCACTGATCCCCACACAACACTGATCTCCACACAGCACTGATCCCCACAACACTGATCCCCACACTACACTGATCTCCACACAGCACTGATCTCCACACAACACTGATCCCCACACAGCACTGATCCCCACACAGCACTCACCACTACACGAATCCGTTATGTCATTTTAAAATAAAACAATAAGCTAGCCTTTCACTCAAACTATCTCTGCCAGAAAATGAAGCGGCGGTTAAAAAAAACAAAAAGCCCAAACAGAAAGCACAGCAAGCCTTTACCAACAGGCCTGGAACAAAGGCTCTATTTAAAGCTCAATTAGCAAGCAGTGAAAGAGCAGGCAACAGGAGAACAGCGCCCACAGACACGGCCGATGATAAAACCCTGCCTACCCTTCACAACTGAGCACTCACACTCAGTGTCTCATGTGCTTCATACGACTCCCCTGTCAGGCCTACATGGCTGTCCCCTTTTGGGTCGCCACATTCAGAATTTCTAAAAACCGGACACTACGCAAGCGCACGCATGTGCACACACACACACACACACACACACAGGCCAGGTTTGGGTTCACTGACCACAGAGGCAGCCTAAAGTTGTATCGCAAAGCAGAGTAGGGGGGGGGGGGCGGGGGGGTGTCGGAGCAACTGGGCACCGGTGAGGAGAGGGAGCGGTAAGGAGGGAAAAAAAGTTTGACTACGGAGACTGAAGGAATTCATTACAATCTAGCAGTCAAATTTCAAACTATTTTTCAAACCGGACATTTATACTGGACATCCAGAACCACAGACCAGACCTGTACAAATAGTTTTAAAACCAGACATTCCGGTCCAAAACTGACCATCTGTCAAACCCCTGTCCCCATCGCATCACCTGCCTATCTGCCTGACACCAAATCCTGCTCATTATCACAGCTTCTGTCCATAAACAAACACGGAGAGCCTCTCTTTCTGCATGACTGTAATTCCAGCGGTGGCCACTGGGGGTCAGCAGTCTCCCTTACGACAGCAGCATGGGCTCCCAGCCCACCGCAGGGTTAAGGGGCAGCCGGCTCCTGATTGGCTCGGGCCAGGTCACAGGGCAGATCCATTACACAGCGCCAGACGCCTCGGGGAAGCGGACGGACGGCCATTCAAACGACAGCAAACAAACAGGAAGTCCGCCTCTCCGCGGGACACCGTACGCCAGCGTCCGCCGCAAAACTCGCTCACACCACAGCCCCACCCGGCGGTTCCGCCCTGCTGGAGTCCGCTTGGACTCATCCAAAGAGATTTTAGAGAAAAACGGAAGGAAATTTCACACAAAAACCCCCCCCAAAAAAACTAGGAGGCAGCACCAACAGACAAAGAGTCCTCTGTGTTTGAGCGGAACAGAGACGGTCAGCCAATCGCACAGGGACTCCGGCGTCGGCACGACAACACCAGGGTCTTTACATCAACTTCATCTCACAGAACACAGCTCACATGTGCCTTTTAATGGGGAAGCATATGCTAACACTTTGGGTGACAATAAAAATGACAGCACGCGATTCATCACGTCCGTATTCGACAAGCACATGTCACGTTCATTTTGTGAGGAGGGAGGTTTATGAACTGAGAAAATCACTCGCGCCACAAATATTTCTTTCCCGTTCCAATTCAGATTTTTCCCTTTCAAGTGGCAGGATTACACAATGACATTTTAACCAATGGCAGCCTTCAGTGGGCGTGGCTAGGGCATGGTACAGCCCGCAGTCAGAGGAGAGGTGACTGTGCAGTTAGTTCACCTGACAGCGAACAAAAATTCACTCTCACTCCCTCCTTAACCCAGTCTCTCTCACCCTCTTTCTGTGCCTCGTTCTCTCTCTACCCTCCCCTCTTTCCCTCTCTCTCTCTCTCCCTCGCTCTCTCTGGGACTCTGTCTTTGTCTGTCGGGCCTTTAAATTCAGGGCAGATCTCTATCTATTTTAGAGCGGCACAAAGTTCTTCAATCCTGCTGGGAAACGCAGCTCCACTTCCTGGCTGAACGCAATCTGCCAGGGCCCTCGACTTTGACTTACAAATGAAGGGCGGACGAGCACGACTCTTTCCTCACTGCAAAACACAGCGCTTTTCACGAGACGCGGGGACCCCTGAGCTTGCCAAAAACCGTTTTTTTTGGGGGTTTTTTTGAGTGACAAAGCTTTTGCTTTTGACTGGGACAGCATGAGGACAAATGTACCTTTACATAACCTAGGGACACACAGGAGCGAAGCAGGAGCCAATCGGAGAAAGGCGACAGGGCCGTGCTCAGCTCTGCCACGCCCCCTGCACTTACACGAACTGTAACAAGGTCACATGACCTCAGGGCAAAAATGTCACACACACACGCACGCACGCACGCACACACACACACACGCACGTGCGCACACACACACACACATGCACACACGCACACACACACACACACACACACACACATACAGACATGCATGCACACACACACACACACACACGCACACACACACACACTCACAGCTCCGTGCCAGAGGGTAGAGCACAGATGGCTGTGTTAAACACATGTGCTTGGTTTAGTTTTGCCCGTAAATCCTCAGTTTGCTGAGTAGAAGCAGCAGCCATTAGAGTCTGTCTCTTTCAGCACTTTCTCTCAGAGCAACAGTATGAGGAACACCATGCCCATAGGGATCGCTTCATTACCCCCTCTCTGGCCCCCCAGTCATCACCGGGGCCCAAAAACACAGCGTGACCCCTCAGCTGCGGTCACGGTGACATGCTAACACACCCCCCCCCCCCCGCCCTCTGCCAAACCCCCTGTTTACCCAACATTAACTAATTCACTTAAACCCACCCCACCTCTGTCAGTCAGGGGCCTAGCCTGGCTCGGTACAAACATGCCTATTATCACCCAGCGCTGCTCGTTCTGAAGATCCATAAACAGGACCTAGTTTTATTAGCCTGCAGCGCGCGCACCCCCCCCCCCCCCCCCCCCCCGTAACGATTTCCCGCCGTGTCTATTTTGGGCATAAAGGCGACCCTGTTTGAAGCCCTGCCCGGGGCGCTGGGGACAGCGCCACCATTACCCGACCTCCGCCCGCTAATTAGTCAGCGATGACATCACGAGCGCGGGCTGTCTGCTGCAGCTGCCCGGCCGGCTCGCCCCCCCCCCCCCCCCGGTGTGCCCCCCCTGGTGCCCCCCCGCCAGCCTTCGCACCCTGACGCCAGGGCGGGTTCCATGTGACGCGTGCAACGGGACGACCCGCGGGGGGAAAAAAAAACTTTTATTTTGAAAAAACTGTAACTAGTAACTTTTCTTTTCTTTTTTTTTTTTTTTTTTTTTACTTCCTGTAAGACACCACAGTAATACCTCAGGGGACAGGTTGGCCCCTCGAAGCGAAACGAGAGGCCAGGGAAAAAAGTATGAGCCATAAGGAATATTTATGAACCCTCCCACCCCCCCCCCCCACCACCCCCAAAGCACCCGCATCCCCCCCCCCCCTCCCCCCAGCCAGCAGAGATTACACAGAAAGATTGCGATTGGGAAAGGTTGCCTGGAGAGAAATGGACATTCCAATCCGGGCCCTTCCGCGGTACGCTAGCTCCGTAAGTTAGCATCACGCTGTTTACATTCATAACGCGCAGCGGGACGGAGGTCCAGGGGCGGGTACGACATCGCTGCGGTAAAAACAGACAGGGTACGGAGTGTGGGGGGGTGGGGGGGGGGGGGAGGGGGGGGGGGGTCGGGGGGGGTGCAGATGGGGTGTGGCCCGCAGTGTCTACACATTAGTGTGAAAAGGGATGGCAAGCACATTCCTGTCCCCATTCGCACACACACACACACACACACACAGTCCTCTACAGTACATACCTCACAAAGCACAAGAAAAATATGGAAATAAGCACACTGTTTGCCCTCAGTTACCTGTAAGTAACTTCCGTAGTTAGTGTTGACACTGCTGTGGATTGCTCATTCCTTTTTAGCATTATGTAACTGACTGCTGTGCCAGTACAGTGCTGAAATGGAGCCATATTTAAACACTGGAACACTAGGGATGGTGAGTACAGTATGTCACAGCGATGTGAGCAGAAAGCGTCGGTTCGCTCACGGATCCAGACCCGCAGAGAGCTTCGTTTCAACGGGCCTGTACGCACCTGGATTAACCGCAACCTACTAGTGAAGCACAGCGGAAGCTGTGACACGCGCCTGCTGGGCTATCCTGCACGCGTTCTTTCACACCGTCTGACCCGCACGGCTTTGGGGAAAAGAAGCGCCCAAAAACGTGCCCAAACGCGCCACAGCGCGAATCACAGCGAGGTATGACAGCAGAGCAGCAAATCAGTCAAATCTTTTCTTTTTGCCGTAAAACAGCTGCATGAACAAACGAAAATGAACAAATGTCTCCGTAGAGGATGTGATATGTGTGTTTGGGGATGTGAAATGTTGTTTAGGGATGTGATGTGAGCGTCTGGTTGAACCAGTATCAAACCGACATCAGCTGGAGTTTGCTCATCGTGGTGATGTGTACAAACTGGATTAAAAGCTCAAACTGGGCTGGGTTTTAGCTCTAAAGCTCAAACTGGGCTGGGTTTTAGCTCTAAAGCTCAAACTGGGCTGGGTTTTAGCTCTAAAGCTCAAACTGGGCTGGGTTTTAGCTCTAAAGCTCAAACTGGGCTGGGTTTTTAGCTGTAAAGCTCAAACTGGGCTGGGTTTTAGCTCTAAAGCTCAAACTGGGCTGGGTTTTAGCTCTAAAGCTCAAACTGGGCTGGGTTTTAGCTCTAAAGCTCAAACTGGGCTGGGTTTTAGCTCTAAAGCTCAAACTGGGCTGGGTTTTAGCTCTAAAGCTCAAAGTGGGCTGGGTTTTCAGCTGTAAAGCTCAAAGGCCAAGCTTACACAAAAACTGATAGCAGTATCTTCAGCCCCCCATGGACAAATAAAAGCTGTGTGCTTTACCTGCCAGCTGTCCTCACTGTCCAAACTATCTCGGGGGGGGGGGGGGGAATTCCGGTCCTGGAGGGCTAGTGTGTACGCAGGCTTTAGTTTACACCAGTTACCCCTGGCTAAATGAGCTAACTGCCAGTATACACCAACATTCAGTGGGAGATTACATCACAGTAACAGCCTTCACATAGACACACAAGAAGAGTCTTCAGCTGTCATTCATGCGCTTATCAAGAATTGTGGCTAAAACATCGGATGGCATAAATGTGAGGGCTAATCAAGTAATTAAGGCCAGAAGTTGACATAAAAACCAGACACAGATACGGCCCTCCTCTGTTCTATTTGCAAAGTTATTTTAGACACTTTGGATATAATTAGATCCCCTGACTGATTTTGGATTTTGTACAACCTTCGTAAAAGTGAATGATTTTCCAACAATGAAAACTGCACAGGGAATCGTTCGCTGTCCTTGGAAATATGACAATGGTACTCAGGTGCCCGTTCCATGGAGGTCCACTTAGTACGGAGTTGAGAGAGAGCACAGGGGATTGGGGGGGGGGGGGGGGGGGGGGTTGGCATGCACAAGAAGGTATTCCTGTCATTATATTGTTGCTTTACTGTAAGAGTAAATTGTGAGCCAATCAATCTGCCAATCTGTGAGTGGGGGGGGGGGGGGGGCAGACGCATCCTCTCTCAGCTCTGATTAAAGGTCTGCCCTGACAGGAAGTGTAGCGGCTCTAACGAGCTCCGGGGCACAATGGGGGGGGATTCCTCCAGCTGCTTTTTCCTCTTTTCCATCTCCGAACTTCCCCTCTTATTGTCTCCGCGCCCCGCAATCGGAAAACCAGGTGGCCGCGCGCTGCGTACAGGAAGTTTACAGGGGCTGAGCGCAGTGGGCAAACCGCAAACAAGCCAGAGGCGGTCAAAGATGGCGGCAGAGGGCGGAGCTTCAACGTGCCCATGTGACACCGCCACCAGAGGCCTCTGCTCGGGCCTCTTTACAGCGATGCCCTCCCAACTGCCTGAAATCATATTACTGTCGCCTTGCTTTTTAAATAGACCGCTCTCGTTCTGTAGCTGCTGTTTCTGTGAAGGAAGAGGGTCTAATTTGTTCAATTCTTCCTACACGTACCTTTCCCAACGGTGTGTATCATTTCCAGTGACCCACTATCTTTAATGTTATTTCTGCTTCTTTTTCAATTGGACTCGTATACACTCTGTTAGAGTTGAATTAACACTGGATGTTTTAACTGTGCAGCCCCCTCACCCCCACCCCCCACCCCACCCCGGGGGACGGGGCACTTCCTGTCCTGCTCCTCTATTGCTTCCTGCTCTCCCCGCTCTCGGCTGCCGCACGCCCGGGGCTCCAGCTGGCCCCGTGCCTCCCGCGAACGCTGGCAGCCGAAGCGGGATCTCACCGGGCTGAAGCGGAGGGGAAGTCATACAGTGGCCTGCAGGCCCTTAACCCCCCCCCCCCCCCCCCCCCCCCCCCCCCCAACCCCCCTCACCCACCCCCCAGAGGCAGAACGGCGGGAGAACGGGAAAGTGTCAGTCTGCCAGCCTGCCAGGGCAGGGCGAGGCTGAGCCCCGTCTCCCACTTGGCCCACAGACCTGTCCGTCAGAAACCGGCCGCGACCACGGATTCACGAATCACGAAATGAGTGAATAATTAAATCTGGAGAGAGACAGAAGGACACTTTTAACAATGTGTGTGCAAGAGCAGAAGCATAACAACTGCTTTTTTCTGTTTTTATTTTTTATTAAATATGGTTCATTACTGTAACATCTCCATTAGTTCGGTGTGTGTGAGGGGGGGGGGGGCTGAGGGTGCACACCAGCTCTAAAATAAATGGAGAAGGCAGAACACTGTAAAACTGCCACAACTAGCACAACCAGACCATAGACCTGAGGTAGACTGACAGACCAAAACACCACAGGCAGACTGACACACCTGAGCAGACTGACAGACCAACACACCACAGGCAGACTGACACACCTGAGGCAGACTGACAGACCAACACACCACAGGCAGACTGACACCTGAGGCAGATTGCAGAAACACTGCAGGAGGGCGGAGTTGCAGTTGGTCAAACGGAGTGGTATACACCGGCTTTCATAACGACACTCAGAGTAATCAATCAATCAATCAATCGATCAAATTTTATTTGTATAGCGTATTTTACAGCAGTTGTCACAATATGCTTTACAGACAACCCTGGCCTAAACCCCCACAGGAGCAAGCCTAAGGCAACAGTGGCAAGGAAAAACTCCCTGTGGCAGATGGGAAGAAACCTTGGAAGGAACCAGGCTCAAGGGGGAACCAGGCTCAAGTAAGCGCCTTAGCCGGAAACACCACTCAACAGCACTGAGAGAGCTACTTACGTAGAGCAGCAAACCTTTAAAAGAGACCAACGCTGCTGGGGTCTGACTGTTACAGGCTGCTGTGAAAGACCACAGCCCTATAAATACAGGGGCGCCCCTGCAGAACGGCCTGGGAAACCCCGGAGCAGGCGCAGGGCCGGTCGGTCTCACCGGCCGGATGAGCTAGGTCACGGTCCCCGGAGGGGACGCGTTCGCAGCAGGGAATCCTGGGAGCGCTACACCGCGGAGGAAACTCGTAGCGCCTCTCCCCCGCATCGCCAAGGCAACCCGGTCACACGCTGGCACGCGCAGGACAAACCTCAGGAAATACTCCGCATTTCTCCACCGCGGGGAAAAAATGCGAGGAGGCCGTGGAGGTTTGTGCCTTTTTCTTATCGCCAAGTAAAAACGGCGGGAAAATAAAAGTCTCCTTTTTTCCCGTTTTACATTTTTCCAGCGATGGAGCGACTCCGCTGGGGAGGGAGGCGCGCAGAAAAGTCGCTGCGCTCCGGAAAAGCACGTTCAATTTTAGAGAGGAGAAACGTGGAGCAGTTTTTCGGCAAGGCGAGAGCCAATCGAATCAGGATTGTTTCCTGAGTAGAGCGCTCAGAGTCTCAGAGAGCAAAACAACAGCCTGGGCCAAGCAAAACAGCAGCAGCAGAGTGAAGAGAGGGAGTGTGTGTGTGTGTGTGCCTGTGTGTGAGTGTGTGAGAGTGTGAGAGAATGTGTGTGTGTGTGTGTGTGTGTGTGTGTGTGTGTGTCCGATAGGTATAGTGCCTCTAAGACAACAGTATAACACAGCATCCATCAGATACACACACAGATACAACATCACACTCTCTCACACACACACACACACATAGATACACAATCACTCACACACAGGACAAACCAGAGCCACCAGACAATCGTTTCACACAATCGTCTAGCCGCCCCCTCCTTTCCAAAGAGAACAGGGTGCGTGTCCACACCCTCTCCACACACAACAACCGCACAGTCCCCTGGGGTGGGGCGGAGCTCTCTCCTGTCCTTCAAACGGAAGATAAATGAATAAAAATAGTAACAAACAGGACTGAACACCCGATCTATAAAACACTAACGAGGGACATCATGAGGCCGCGACCGAGGGACCCCGCCGGAGGGCATTGTGGGTAAAGCCGAGGGGGGCGGCCCGCTCGCGGCCCACGGCGGGACGGCGGGTCCGAGGCGGCCCCTCTCACCCCGCGCGGCGGTTCTCCTGCCGAGGCGCGAGTGTTAAATTTTCAACTGAAATTAAATTTCTCTCAGCCCACACACGGCTAGTGCCAGCCACCGGGAAAATACCACAACCCACTGCCAGAGAGAGAGAGAGAGAGAGAGAGAGAGAGGGAGAGAGGGAGAGAGAGAGAGAGAGAGAGAGAGAGAGAGGAGTCCGAGAAGGAGAGAGAGAGGAGAGATAGAGGGCGAGAGCAGAGAGGGAGAGGAGAGGGAGGAGAGGGAGAGGAGAGGGAGAGAGGAGAGGGAAGAGCGAGAGAGGGAGTTAAGAAAGACAGATGCCCAAAGCTAAATCGGGTGTTTGCCGATGAAGAAATGAGGGACACAGAAAAGAAAACCAAGTAACTAATTTATGACAGATGCCTGCTGCTAAGAAGAAACACTGAAGCAAACAGTGAGGTCTGAAGAAAAACCAGCGATGATCCCTCAACAGAGAAATCAAAATAATGTAAAAAATCTGTCTGGAAACGCAGAAGTTCCTATTTACAATGCTTTTTAATTACGCAAAGTAGTTACAGACCTCATATTAATCACAAAATATCTACTGGTGCAATTACAGGCCTAAATAGGCTATTTATTTGAACATTAACAAACTGAACAACCTCAATAACCTCAATTTTTTACTACTTTTTATTACTTAGTTTTCGATTTTGATTTCAATTTCAGTTTCAGTTTAGTTTTGGTTAAGTTTTAAGAGTGGGTTTGGTAATTCTATTATAGTTTAGTGTACATACACACACGCGCACACGAACACACAAGCACACACACATACACTGGCAAAGCCCCTCCATGACTGAACCTCCCCTATAAAACAGGAACCTGTGTGTGTGTGTGTGTGTGTGTGTGTGTGTGCGTGCATCTGGTGGGCAGCTATGTGACCACAAGCAGCAGCAACACACCCCAACAAGCACACACACTAGTTCACACACTGCTACACTGCTAGACAGACACGCACACACACACTCACGCATACTCACACACATACACACATTCACACATACACACACACACGCGCACACACACTCACTCACACACACTCACTCACACACTCACTCACTCACTCACACACACTCACACTCACACACACACACACACACACACACACGCTCACTCACACACACACACAAACACACACACGCAAACACTCACACACTCACACACACTCACACTCACTCACACACACACAGTCCTGGCTGCAGAAGAGCAGGGGCAGGAAGTGAGGGAGGTTAATATTCCTCCTGTACAGCAGCCACAGCTGTTCCGGCACATTCCCCCGGAGCGGAGAGAGAGAGGGAAACGGCGAGGCAGAATCAGAGCCAGCCGGCGAGAGGCCGAACCTCCTCAGCCGCCGGCCGCCGGCGCTGAGCCTGCAGCGGGCCGGCGAGCGAACGGCAGCATCGCCCCGCGCAACCGTCCGTCCCGGCCTGGGCACGACGGGAAGGCGCCGCACGGACGCGGAGCGTGCAGCCGCGGAGTCATGTGACCTCAGCGGGGGGGAAGGAACACGGCTCACCCTGCTTCAGACCGACAGGTAACGGCTACAGACTGCAGGCCCGAACGTGCCCTCCAACATGCCAGCCTGGGGCCATGAGCAGGGCCACGAGCCTCACACATCATTACAACAGAGATTACAGCACACCTGCAAAGTCCTGAGTCACTTTTTAAAAACGAGACCGCACCCACGGAAAATACACAAAAAAAAGCTTAAAGTCAGTAAAAAGCTATATTAGAAAACTGGCAAAAATAGAACTAGCTGGCAGCCATGTTGTTCGCCACCTTTTGGTGACATCAGAGGAGCGTTCTGCCATAGCTCATGTCCTTTGGTAACATGATAGGCAATGGCATCAGTGCGTTCCAGCCTGGTGTTAAGCTAGTCCTGCAGGTTTTAAGCTGGTCCCGCTGGTTTGTAGCTGGTTTGGCGATGGCCCAAGCTTGCGACAAGATGGTTGAGATAGCAACCGTGCTGGCAAGACCACGTTCGGCCGGTGGGCCAGCTTGGTACAGACAACAGACCATCACAAAGTCCAGATGGTATCCAGCTGGAGCAGAAGCTGGTTCCAGCAAGATTCCATCTTAGGCTGGTAGCTGGAATTTACACCAGGTTATTACCCCTGGGTGTAGTAACAGCTGTTACAGCAACATTCATAAACTACATTTCATAAACTATAAAACGTGAACTACGACTTCACATTTCATAAACTATTTCTATACAGATGTATTTTCCCATGTCTATTTTAGGATTTCTATAGGAGGGTTTACGGTTTTATATGGATTTTAAAAGGGAACTGTTATTTTAGTTCTCGGTTGGAACATTAACACACGTATTGCTTTATTGCTGTTGCACTTTCAGGTAAGTAACTAGCAAAGCATACTTAGTAAAACATTCAGGATTGAGTTGTGATCAAATGGCCTGGCCTCTAGCCATTTAATATGTAGCCATATAAATTTCAGATATTTTTTCATAGGAGCAGCACATTTTCACACTGTTAAAAACAGTGAAAGTCAGTTGGGCACACAGTCATGTTAGCATACAAGTTAGCCCACAGGCCCAAAGGACACAAATAGACGTTATTTATCTGTTTGTTTTAACGTGTAATGCTTGACCCCACCGCCCCCCACACTCCACCCTACATCGGCCCACTTCCTGATCCTTATAACAGGATTTCCTCCCGAAATTATCCAGCTGACACATAAAGAGAGGGTCACCCGCATATCTGGGTTCAGAGAGAATTCAGAACACAGTGTGTGTGTGTGTGTGTGTGTGTGCGCGCGTGTGTGGGCGATGTAGATGTAATCGCAACAGGTCCTGGCAGTCGAGTTAAATTCCTTGCATTTCACCCATCGCAAATGTCATTACAAACACATTTTCAGGGTTTGATAAGTGGATTTGAAAAATTGCCCCAAAACACTAGCAAAACATCTTGCCAGCAAAAATATGGGTGTATGCAAAATATCAAGTGATTTTAATAAAGTGGGCATCCTCTGTTCATGGTAGTAGCTTCTCTCTAACCCATTCAGAAAGTGGTGTCCCCAGAGTGTGGGTGGCCAGTCACATGTGTGTGTGTGTGTGTGTGTGTGTGTACACGTGTGTGCGTGTGTGTGTATGTGTGTTGGTTCGGTGTGAGAATGTATGTGTACACGTGTGTGCGTGTGGGTGTATGTGTGTAGGTTGGGGTGAGTGTGTGCGTGTGCGTGTGCATGTGCATGTGTGCATGTATGCGCACAAGCGGGTATTTCTGACATCTGACCCCTCTGTGCATTCCTCAGTAAATGGAGATTTCAGAACATCATTCCCTGCCAAAGAAAATTATTTTTTTTTAGATGCTTCAGATCTACGAATACAAGCTCTGCCTGCCTTTACCTCCCCCCCCCCCCCCCCCCCCCACGCACCCAACATGACCTGACCTGACCCCCACCTCCTCCCCATCTTTCACAACCTACCCCCCCCCCCCCCCCCAGTGAAACTCAGTCAGATCAGCTGAAGAGGCCTGGCCTGTATATCTAAAGTACAGACCTACCCCCCCCCCAACATACTCACTAATCTTCCTCTCCAATTATCTATTTATACCTCCTGCATCATGTCTCCAGAGGCGAAGATGGAATGATGGCTGACGTTTCCAACGGCCTCTTCCTGTTCCGTTCTGTTCAGCCTCAAACACAGGATCCAGGCTGCCATGGTGAAGCAGGACTCTGTGCTAAAGCCAGACGGTCATGGTGGAAGCAGGACTCTGTGCTAAAGCCAGACTCTCATGGTGAGCAGGACTCTGTGCTAAAGCCAGACTCTCATGGTGAAGCCAGGACTCTGTGCTAAAACCAGACTCTCGTGGTGGAGCAGGACTCTGTGCTAAAGCCAGACTCTTGTGGTGGAGCAGGACTCTGTGCTAAAGCCAGGCTCTCATAGTGAAGCCAGGACTCTGTGCTAAAGCCAGGCGGTCATGGTGAAGCCAGGACTCTGTGCTAAAGCCAGACTCTCATGGTGAAGCAGGACTCTGTGCTAAAGCCAGACTCTCATAGTGAAGCCAGGACTCTGTGCTAAAGCCATGCGGTCATGGTGAAGCAGGACTCTGTGCTAAAGCCAGGCGGTCATGGTGAAGCCAGGACTCTGTGCTAAAGCCAGGTTGCCATGGTGAAGCCAGGACTCTGTGCTAAAGCCAGGCGGTCATGGTGAAGCAGGACTCTGTGCTAAAGCCAGGCGGTCATGTGAAGCCAGGACTCTGTGCTAAAGCTAGGCTGCCCAGGTGAAGCAGGACCCTGTGCCATGGTGGAGCAGGAGGCTGAGCACATCTGGACTCCACCAGGTAATTTCAGGGCGATTAGGACCTTAAATCTGTGTATGAAGAATGTCTTTCCCCATTTTCAGTTTCCTTATGCTGTGCTGATAATGTTTCACAGGAAACATGCATGTGCAAACACGCATATGTACAGAGCATGAACACGTAAGCACGCAGACACAAACACGTGTGTACTCTTTCACAAACACCAGGACACACCCTATTTCCTGTTGGCATGTACAGTGTGTCAGTGCCGATTTCTTAATGTTTTTGAGTGGTGGTGACTCAATCTCATGAACCAGCTGGAGAACCTGAATGCTGAGGTAAACTGATCTTGCAGGAAGAAAGGAGAGGAGAAAAGTGGAGAGGAGAAGGGAGGAGAGGAGAGGGGGAAGATGGCAGAACCATGACAGAGGGCAGACAGCAGGGGATGAGGCTCATAGCAGAGTTATTGGAAGGAAAGTTGCCTTTCTGAAGGATACCGGGTCAGGGCTAGAATTCGGGGTTGAGGTTAGGGTGAAGGGTACAGGGTGCAAATCAGCTGCTTTTATCCCCCTCAGATTTATGTGTCCGTTTGGGACAGGCTCACAGACACACCCCCCGCGCCCCTCGACCCCCCCAGCTGTGAAGGAGTAAATCACACTGCCGCCCGTCTCAGTGCCCAACTCCTCAGATCTGGACCAAATCTCACCCCCCCCCCCCCCAACACACACACATGCAAACACACACACACGCGATCTCACACACTCACACACACACACACACATTTCCTCTCCTGTCAGAAAAACAAGCCTTTGTTCAGGCTTTACATTTGTTTATTGACGCGTCCTGAAATAGAACGCGGCTGAAGATTCCGGAATGCGGAAAGGGGGACAGGAGCCTGCTTTCCCGAACCCCGCCGCACATCCTGCCATTTACTCGAGACAAACGCAGATACGTTTTCCATGCGAGCCTCATTAGCTTACGCACAACCTCGGTTTCCTGACAAAGTTTAAAAGCCATCTGAGCAGCCCAGTGATAACATCTCCTTCCAGTATGGGGGGGGGCGGAAGCCGTCACCTCAGTGCGCAAAAACAGCTTAAAGAACCACTCAGACAATAGACGCCTGGCACTTCCCCCCTTTAGGAAAATGCTAATAAAACGAACGGAGGCCTATTGTTTCCAATTAAGGCTCCCCAGCTTCCTCACAAGGTGGACGAGAGCACATTCACAAAATGGCTGCAAGCAAACCGCCATAAATCCTGCATCGTACGCGACAACTTTCCCATCAGCACCCCATAAAACCCCCGTTCCCCCCGCCCGTAAAGGTTTCCGACAGCGCGTGTGGAAAAACCCGCGGAGAAAGTTCCGGACCGGACCGGACCGTGGGTCGTTAAAACGACGCAGCAGCGCGTCACTGGCTGATGCCGGACGCCATTCAGAAGAATGCCTTCGGAGCGTAGGGGAGTTTCAGCAGAGAGCCCCAGCAGGAAACAGGTCGGGCCCGGGGGACGGTACCGTAGCGGAAAGAGCCGGAATGGACGCTCCCGCTCCCAGACCGCGCGGAGGAGCCGCTCTGAGGAGCGTCCGGGCTGTCCGCTCGGCTCTGCGAAGGGGCCCATTCCAGAGCTGGGGCCACTGCACTGTAGGGTCAGATACTAACCCACAGCCCAAACTTCACAAACTCTCTTTTAAACTCCCCTGTGTAATGAAGCCATATTGCTAATGGAAAGAGAAGGGGGCGACCAATCAGTCTGGGTGTCTAATCTTTTCCTGAGTGTGATTCACCGATTAAACTGATCCTTCTCAACCTCAGCGGATGTGAGGTAAGTGTCCTGCACAAAATGAGCGCCACACCACACATGACCAAGACACTCAAGGTCAATGGCTGTGGTTGAAGTTGGTCACCCTCACGTGCACCCTCACGTGCAAGCTTTGTACATTATTATGATTATTATTATTATTATTAGTAGTAGTAGTGGCAGTAGTAGTAGTAGCAGTAGTAGTAGATCATTAGAAGTAGTAGTAACAGCAGTAGTAGTAGAACCAGCAGTAATAGTATTAGTAACAGTAGTAGCAGCAGTAGTAGTAGTAACAGTATTAGTAACAGTAGTATTAGTAATAATAGTAACAGTAGTAGTAGTTGTATTAGTAGTAGAAGTAGTAGTAACAGTAGTAGCAGTAGCAGCAGTAACAGTATTAGTAACAGTAGTATTAGTAATAATAGTAACAGTAGTAGTAGTAGTAGTATTAGTAGTAGAAGTAGTAGTAACAGTAGTAGCAGTAGCAGCAGCAGTAACAGTATTAGTAACAGTAGTAGCAGTAGTATTAGTAACAGTAGTAATAGTAGTAGTAGTAGTAGTAGTAACAGTAGTAGCAGTAGCAGCAGCAGTAACAGTATTAGTAACAGTAGTATCAGTAGTATATAGTAACAGTAGTAGTAGTAGTATTAGTAGTTGAAGTAGTAGTAACAGTTGTAGTAGTAATAGAGTAGCAGTAGTAGTACTGAATTTCAAGCGCAACCAATCTCTAATAATGCTGTGTGTATAACCTGCTCTTTAACTGTCTGCCACACGGGGCAAGGTGATGTGGCAGGTGCTGTGTGGACGGGGCCTGGAGGTTTGTGTCCTGGGGGGGGGTTGGGGGGGGGGGGGGCTTAAGCGTGGGGTGGGGGGGTTATCAGAAGCAGCTGTTCTCGGTCTCCTCCAGGCAGTTAACATCTCAGAAAGAGGCTGTCCCAGCACGCCACTCTCACTCAAGCACACACACCCATCTACATGTATGCGCACACACACACGTACTCACACTCACACCCATCCACAGGCATCCACATGCACACACACACCCATCCACATGCATCCACATGCACACACACACACACACACCCTTCCACACATACACACATACACAGACACACACCCACAAACACACACACACACACACCCATCTACACACACGCACACACACCCATCTACACACACACACACACACACGCAAATCTACACGCATTACTACGCACACAGATTCACACACAAATGCAGTCACAGCAGCAGAACAGGGCTACAGAACAGTGACATCACAAACAGCCGGCCCACAATGTCACGCCAGCAAACAGCACACAGAAGAGCAGCAGCAGACATACAGGCACATGCAGACCTCCTCCCCCGCTGTGTTTCAGAGCCAGAGGAACACACCCACAGTAACCTGCCTCCTTCTATTGGGGGAGTAAACTCCCCACACATCCCAGGGAGCTCTCATTTCCACACTGCCACTGTTTGGCAATAACAGCCTCCTGCACAGGCCTTCGTTTGTTTGGGGGTTTTAGACACACACACACACACGCAAACCCAAACACACACACACTCACATACACACAAAAACACATAAACACGCACATTCACACAGAGACACACACACACAAACACTCTCAAACAAATACACACACATGCATATGCACAAACACACACACACACGCACACACACTCTCAAACACACACACACACACACTCTCAGACACACGCACACACACGATGCCTGACACCTCTGATCCTGACCGCCTTGCCAGGTGTAGGTGCTCCTGCCACCTCCACAGAGCAGCCTGGCCACTATTCCCCCGTTGGGCTGGTTCAGTCCACAAACGCCCTGAAAGCCTTAAAGCAGGAAACATGACCACGGCGGCAGACCCTGGTCTCGCACCTATTGGCGTTTCCATGGCTACCTGCCGACCCGTGACCCATGACCCCGTGACCCGCACCACGCGGCCTCGCCCCGTGAGCGTGGCCCAGGGTAAGGGCGCCCGCTGACGCAATAACGCCGTCCCCCCGCTCCGCCCCTGACCACGCCCGACCCACGAGCCGCCCGCGTCGAGCCTGGCACAGCCCCGCCGCCACCAGGGCACGCCGGGCCGCACGCCCACACGGGCCCCGGACGGGAGGGAACCGGCACGGCAGGTTTTCCGCAGGCACATTCCTGAGGCCCTTTTTGCCATTCGATTCCTCCAGCCTTCCGCCGTTCGGAGAGCCGCTGTCCCCGAGGCTACACGTTACATGTGGGCGGGGAGGGGAGCTTTGGGGGAAATTCTCCAAACGTCAGGGTAATGTGATTACTGCCTGCAGGCACCCAACACAAACACACTCAGGCCGAAGATTCACGACAGCTGGCGGGACAAGCGCAAAATACCAATTGCGAGTTTCGCTGGAACGTTTCAGTAGCATTTCCACTGCAGTGGAATCACATGCATCGAAACGCATGTTTTCCCCCACAATTGACGGAGGTAGTAAATTCACCTCAGGCAATCTCCCTCAGCGCAGGGCATTCAAACTGCTCACCCCCCCTCAGGTATTATCCCACTCGTACAACGGCTTACCAACAGAAAGCATAAGGCCGACTGCAATCAAAACCTGCACTTCATACATTTATTCTGTTCATATTAGATGAAGAAATATAATATATATTTACATGTTTCTTCTTTTTTTCCATACTGTATGATAAAAGGAGCCAGGTTACAGCACATGGTTGTACATGCATGGCCTTCATGAGAAAATGAAAAAGATCCAGTAGGAACGTATCCGACTCAATCAATCGATCCACTACTCGTACCCCTCCCTATACTGTACACACACACACACACACACACACACACACACGCACACACACACACACAGAAAGCTTAGTCACTCAACAGACTGCCCTTATCTAAAGTTCAAACAGAAAAGCCAACCATAAAACACATGATAAAAGCTGCAACAGTTTCCTCCCGCACCTCCGCACCTCCGCACCTCCAGAGAGGGGAACTCCATCCTCTCAGTTTCCCCTCAGGAATCACACCTTATCTGAGCGAAACCGCCACTCGCGGCTTCAATCACACCGATTCTCACACAGGAAATCGAAGAAACCAAAAACGGGAACCCGCGCGCTCCATCAACTCCCCGCCTCTCCACAGGGAGGGCGGAAAAACTAAGATGGCCGCCATCCACAGGGCTGCTTAAACCCCTCGGCCGGTGGAGCGAGGGGACGAGCGCGTGAACCCTGCGGGGCGTCCGGAGCACCCTAAATACCGCCCTCCTCGTTCAGCGACCGACAGCAGTCAACATGTTAAAACGGCGCAAAACACCGTTGGGCCAAACCTGCAAATAGGTCATCATCAGCATGGAGAAGACAGAGAGCTTTCCGGAATGTAGTTTCGGGCAGACTCATGGACACAGGTTATTTAAAACGGGTACTACATTACACAGTGCTGGTCCACACCGGGCCATTTCCTGTTGAAGAGCAGAGTGTGACAGGAGAGAGGGAGAGAGAACCCTTTCATCGTAAGAGCGGTACCATGAAGGTATCTCAAAGTGGAACCAAGGAGGGTGTGGTCATCCTAGCAGCAGGGCTGCATCACACATGACCGACGGTGCGTTCCACATCAGGAGGCAGCAACACACGAGGCCAGCCTGTGGAGTGAGGGGTGGATTTGGGGGTGTATTCGGGGGTACTCACGTTGTAGGCCAGCCTGTTTAAGCTGGGTTTGCAGTGGAGTGGAGGGTTGGAATTGGGGGTGTATTTGGGTGTGTATCTGGGGGTGTATTTGTGGGTGTATTTGGGGCTGTATTTGGGGTTATATTCAGGGGCGTATCTGGGGGTACTCATGCAGAGGGTGGGATTTTGGGGGCGTATGTGGGAGCATATTCGGGGGTACTCACGTTGTAGGCCAGTCTGTTTGAGCAGGGTTTGTGGTGCAGGGGTTGTATTCGGGGTGATATTTTTGGGGTACTCACGTCGTAGGCCTCCCGGCGCTGCCCCTCGCAGGCCCTCAGCCAGCAGCGGCTGAGCTCGCTCAGCTCCAGGATGGGCTGCACCTTCAGCCGCACAGCGTCCCCCGAGCGCCGGATCATCTCCACGATCTCGTCCCGGCTCTTGCTCTCCACGTTCTGCCCGTTGATCTCCACCAGCCGGTCGCCCGGCACCAGCCCCAGCGCCAGGTCCTTGGTGCCCGCGCCGGGCTCGGCGAAGTGCACCACCCGCCTGTAGGGGGCGCCGTCCGGGCCCCGATCCAGCATGGTGGTGCGGCGCAGCGAGAAGCCGAAGTCGCCCGTGTTGCGCCGCTGCAGCTCCAGCTCGCGAGGCTCCGGCATCGCCGCGGCGACCAGGGCCGGCAAGCGCAGGTCGGCCGGGAAGGTCTTGTCCACCACCTCCGGGACCCGGTCCGCCCGGGCCTTCCGCTGCGGGTCGAACGCCTTCCCCTCCAGCTGGAGAGAGGGGACTGCCGAATTCTGCCCCGCAGGAGCGGAGCCCTCCGTCGGACTCTCCTCCTTGCTCCTCCGGGTGAGGGAGGACAGCTTGGCCAGCCTGCCCCCCCGGTCCTGCCGGGACGCCCCCCGCCGCCCGTCGAGCGCCCCCTCGCCCCCCTCCCCTCTCAGGTCGTCGGCGGAGCCGGACTCGCTCAGCCCCCCGGCGTCCAGCAGGGCGCTCCCGCGGTCGCCGGCGGCGTCGTCCGCGTCCGGCTCGACGTCGCCGAGCGCGAGGTCGGAGCCGCTGGCCACCTTGATGGGGATGGGGTTGGAGATCTGCAGCCGGCCCCGCGGCTCCCGCGAATCCCGCGACTCCCTCTTGGAGCTGCGGTTGAGGTTGAAGAAGCCCCTCCTCAGGCTCATCTCCTCCAGGCTCCGAAGCTCCGCCGCCGACATCCGCTCCTTCTTCTCCTTCTTCTCCTTCTTCCGCCCTCCATCCTTCTCCTTCTCCTTCTCTTTCTCCTTGTCCCGATCCTTCTCTTTGTCCTTCTTGATCAGGTGGAACATGGTTGTTCGTCACTCCGGACGCGTTTGCGTTCCCCCGCCCCGTATGTTTGCAGCAAAGGGGCTTGTTCCATGCAGAGGCAAGAGGAGTCTGGGACTGTTCTCTCTCTCTGGGCGTCCGAGAACAGTTTCCAAATTGTGAAGCACTGAAGCACCCTGGAGACAACAGGAGAACAGAGAATTAAGTCAGTCTTCACTTAAAGCAATATAAAACAAGAGGAGGTAGCAGCCCTGACATACTCTACATTTCCAAAAGTATGTGGACACCCCCTTCAAATTAGTGGTTTCAGCTATTTCAGCCACACCCACTGCTAACAGGTGCATAAATGCAAGCACACAACCAAACAATTTCCATAGTCAAACATTGGAATTAGAGCTTAGTGACTTTCAACGTGGCACTGTCATAGGATACCACCTTTCCATCTCACGTCAGTTCAAATGTGTGTTCAATTCAAAGGCAAATTTCTGCCCTGCTAGAGCTGCCCCAGTCACGTGCTGTTACTATGTAATGGAAACGTACAGGAGCAACAACGGCTCGGAGAATGGGACCACCAAGTGCTGAAGCGTGTAGCGCGTAAAAATCTGTCCTTGGTTGAAACGCTCACTACAGAGTTCCAAAACTACCTCTGGGAATAACAAAAGCACAAGAACAGCTCATCAAGAGCTTCATGAAATGGGTTTCCATGGCCGAGCAGCCATACACAAGCTGAAGATCACCATGAGCAATGGAGTGGTGTAAAACACATCACTATGAAGCAGTGGAAATGTGTTCTCTGGAGTTATGAATCACGCTCCACTATCTAGCAGTCTGGGTTGGTGAAGGAGGAACAATTGTTTGGGGCTGTTTTTCATGGTTTGGGCTAGGCCCCCTCAGTTCCAGTGAAGGGATATCTTGACTTTCAAAAGAATTGCGCACTTCCAACTTTGTGGCAACAGTTTGGGGAAGGCCCCGTGCGCAATGTAAGGTCCATAAAAAATGGTTTGCTGAGTCTGGTGGGGAAGAACTTAAATGGCCTCCACAGAGCCCTGACCTCGACCCCATCAAAAACCGCTGGAATGAATGGAATGCTGACTGCGAGCCAGGCCTTATCGCCCAACATCAGTGTCCAACCTCACTATTGCTCTTGTGGCTGAATGGAAGCAAATCCCCACAGTCATGTTCCAAAATCTACTGGAAAGCCTTCCCAGAAGAGGCTGTTACAGCCGCAATAGGGGGTCCAACTCCATATTAATCCATATTAATCATTTAGGATGATTAAACCTAAATTAGCATCACTGTGGATGATTAATCCTAAATTAGCATCCCTGAGGATGACTAAACCTACATTTATTTTTGTTTAACCTTTATTTACCCAGGGTAGGTCCACTGAGCACGGATGCTCTTTTGTAGGAACGCCCTGCTTCACACTCATACACTTTCACACCTGGGAGCTGCCCAGTACAACCACAATCCTCTGTTGTTGGCCACTGAGCAGCTCCACTGTGAGCATCACTGTGGATGATTAAACCTAAATTAGCATCACTGTGGATGATTAAACCTAAATTAGCATCACTGTGGATTATGGATGTTATCAGTTAATTGATTAACTGTTAACCTGATGAGAACTTTGATCGATTAATATAAATGATCAAATAATTAAATTTCAATAAACCAATGCAATGAATAACCTTACACTGGTATTTAGATTTTATTAAGTTTGGTAATGGTATATTGGTACATTTTACGGCTATATGTTACAGTTTTCAGAATATAGCCTATTAGCGGTCTTTTGTTGGGGGTTTCGCGGCACTTCAATTTATTTTATGCATTTAGCGAACCTACCTTTTTGTTCGCTGTTTGTATGATTTTGTTTTTTGCCATAATGGCCTTAATACACAACACAAATCTTGTTTAAATGATTGATTGAGTGTGTCTTAATAAAGCCTTTGTAATACAAAAATATATAGTAGATTTTGAACTTATCGGTTAATCATTATTAATCGATTAGTGGGAAGAATTGCGCAAAATTTGAATCCCTACTGTGGATGAATAAACCTCAAATAGCATTACCACGAACTGAGATTTATGGCAGATATCTAGGCTCAGAAAACACAGAGGGAGTAGGTGTGGGTGCAGTCTACTATAAAATCTGTGTCAGATTACACCAGAGAGCTGCTCTACACACACTCCCTGCTTTCCACGTCTTCCCACACACTCCCACCCAAATTAAATCTCCTCCACTCCCTCCCTCCCTACTTACTCGTTCTCCCACCACCCCTTTACTTGTTCTCTACTGACACCCTCTCAGTAGTCGACCACAGTCCCTCCACCCACTTCAAATCTTAAATAGTGGCAGTGTAGTTTAGCGGACAGAGGGTACACAACATGTGACAGTGATTGCTTGTATCTTTCGCATGAAACTGGTTGCGGGTTTAATTCCCTTGTGAGGCCACTGGCATTGCAAACTTGAGCAAGGAATTTAACCTGACCTGCTTTAGTATATACCCAGCTCTATATATGTGGATTGTGTGCAGGCTGTGTGCATCACTCAGGATAATAGTGTCTGACAAAAACCTAAATGTAAATCCATCCATCCATCCATCCATTATCTAACCAGCTCATTCTTAGTCAGGATCACTGGGGGTTGCTGGAGCCTATCCCAGCATGCATTGTGCAAGAGTCAGGACCACACCCCGGACAGGTCGCCAGTCCATCGCTGACCTGAACGTAAATGTGAGCTAAATTACAATGTTAAGCAAACTGTGGCGTTTCCTCCATTAAGAGTGCTACATCAAAACAGAACCTGACTGACAGACTGGCTTTGGAGCGGAGCAGGAGCGCTGGCGGGGCCAGCCTTCGTTGGGTCAAACATCTCACCCGCCACGGCGAGCCCGCTATTGTCCGAGCGCTAAACGCGCTTTAATAAAGGAGAGCCTGTCGCTATGCGGCGCTCGGGGGCTCGCTGTGAGCGGGGGGGGGGGGGGGGGGGGGGGGGGAAGCGCTCGGGCCAGCGCGTCCGTACAGAAGGAAGAGAGAGGGGTTTACAGTCATGTCCGGGGGGGGGGGGGGCGGAGGAAGAGGAAGTGCAGTCACGAAACCCCCCCGATCAGGCCTCAATAGAGGCCTCCCCAGTGTGCACGCATCCCGACTTCCAAAAAACGTCCCCCCCCCCCCCCCCGTTCCCAGCAGTGGGAGACCCTCAAATCTAAACAAGAGGCTTTAACGAGAGGTCACATTCTTCCCCCGGAAGACAGGAAACGGAGCTTTACACGGGGCCAAAAACGCTCCAGAAGACAGCAGGCAACTCAAGAGACGCAAAAAGCGGTCATTTAATAAGCACAGGCAGTGTTTGTTTAAAGATTTCACTTTTAGGACCCCTTTCTAAGAGAGCGGGTCCTTACGGGGGGGAACTCCCAGCCCCCTGCCTGAGGACATCCTAACAGGATCGTCCAGACCTTACTGTCCAAAACAGCGTATCAGATGTTTAGTGCCTCTGCCCGGCAGACCTGGGTCAAACACGTATTTGTTTTGGATTCAAATATTTTTCTGTGCTCTATTGCTCTTGCCTGGTGTAATTGAGCCTGCCAATATGACCAGAAGGTGACGTTTGTACTTTCTGAGAGTATTTCAATGGTTCAAATACACCAGACAAGATCAGTAAAGCGTAGAAAAGTATTTGAATCCATACATTTGACCCAGGTCTGCTGCCCAGTGTCCCGTACTGAACCGATGCTCTGATTTCTCACTCATGACTAGGCCCAGAACTACAGGGAGGCAGCATGGGTTCGGCTCTCCGCTGCATCAGAGCTGAGGCGCTGGGTAAGATCTGAAGCGCTGGGTCAGAGCTGAGGTGCTGGGTAACAGCTGAGGCGCTGGGTCAGAGCAGAGGCACTGGGTTAGAGCTGAAGTGCTGGGTCAGAGCTGAGGCGCTGGGTCAGAGCTGAGGTGCTGGGTAAGAGCTGAGGCGCTGGGTCAGAGCTGAGGTGCTGGGTAAGAGCTGAGGCGCTGGGTCAGAGCTGAGGTGCTGGGTAAGATCTGAGGCGCTGGGTCAGAGCTGAGGTGCTGGGTAAGAGCTGAGGCGCTGGGTCAGAGCTGAGGTGCTGGGTCAGAGCCGAGGCGCTGGGTAAGAGCTGAGGTGCTGGGTAAGAGCTGAGGCGCTGGGTCAGAGCTGAGGCGCTGGGTAAGAGCTGAGGTGCTGGGTCAGAGCTGAGGCGCTGGGTCAGAGCTGAGGTGCTGGGTCAGAGCTGAGGTGCTGGGTCAGAGCCGAGGTGCTGGGTAAGAGCCGAGGCGCTGGGTCAGAGCTGAAGTGCTGGGTCAGAGCTGAGGCGCTGGGTAAGAGCTAAGGCACTGGGTCAGAGCTGAGGCGCTGGGTAAGAGCCGAGGCGCTGGGTCAGAGCCGAGGCGCTGGGTAAGAGCCGAGGCGCTGGGTCAGAGCCACACGCCAGGCCTGCTTCAGGCACAGAGTTTCCATAAAGAAGAGATGAAAAAGCTGCATTCCTTTCGTTAACCCTCAACCACTGGAACGTTTTTACTGCAAGTCAAGACAGCTGGCTCAGCAGACACTAAGGCCCAGGCATCACCAGAATGGAGCGGGGCGGGGCCATAGGGGGGCCCGAGGGGGGGGGGGGGGGGCATGGAGGGTTTGGAGGGGGGTTTTAATGTCCCCGGTGCACATCGCCATAAATCTGTCATAGACCTCTGACACGCCAGAGAACAGCAGCAGACCAATCGACTTCCTCTCTTTCACGCACACGGGAGCGTCAAAGGCGTCGGCTTCCCCTCCGCAGAAGAGAGGGGCCGTGTCCGAAACAGCGTACTCGCCTACTATTGAGCATACGACTCGTATACAAGTTGTATGCACCTTGTATACTTGATAGTAGGCAAGTAAGCTGTTCCGGGCACAGCCCCAGTCCGTAAAGCAGCCCACGGGACCCACCCGCTACAGTTCCATGGCGACCGCGTCCCATAGGTGCCCCCGTTAGCGCTTAGAACAGCGCACAGGGCTTCCAGCACAACCTATCTTAGCATCACGCACACAGAAAGGATACGTGCGCACGCACACACACACACACACGTGCGCACACACACATGCGCGCACACACGGCCACACACACACACACACAACACGTGCACACACACACATGCACGCACACACGGCCACACACACACACACACACACACACACACACGCACGCACGCACGCACGCACACACACACACTCTTCTTTAAAACTGTATATAGACTGCTCTATAATTCATGAGAGGATATGTTCCAGGCACCTGACAACTCAGGCATGTCCAGACTCCCTGCATTTGACTTCCCTTGCCCTGAATAACACCAAGATCTTGAATAAGTTACGAAAAACTGCTTACTCATTTATTTATTCATTCATTTTTTCATTAATCCTTGTGTTCGGTTTGGGGTCAAAATGACCCATTTAAAAAATTTCCTAAAAGAGGACTGACACTTTTGAGAGATGCACTTCATAACCAGCGGCTAAATCAGTGCAAATTTGGTTCTCATTTTGTGTTTCTATTTGTTGTTCATCATCTGTATTTGGTTTATGTTTTTTGCCTACATGGTTTCTTTGAATATAATATGACAACAATTAAAAATAATTGAGAATGTCAGTTCAAAACAATAAATACCAATTATCTACGGCCTGAAAATTTAAAATGAATGACACTTTCATTGGTAAATGTGATTTAGTAGAGGGAAATGGCCACATAGTGTTTATATTGTTTATAATTGAGATAACGATCATTTAAAGATAAAGGTAATACATATTATTTTATAGTTTACCCTGTTAAGCTACATTATGTCAAAAATGGATTTGCACAACATGAAGAATAAAACTCCCATGTTCACATTGTGCTTAATGTGCTATATTGCAAACAATTACATAAGAAGAGGTAACAACAGTTTTAACTGATCAAATTAAATTAGGTTGCTGAACACGTGTGTTTATGTTCTTTCATAATTTTTCCTTACACTTATTAACGCAACGCAGGTTTGACTCGTTATCATTTGCTTTGTCTTTGAATTCTACATTATCTGCCAAAGGTTTAGTTTTTGTGGCCATGTCTACACACCTTCCCTTATTGATTCACCTCGTTCTTTAACACGATCAGTTAAAACATTTTATATCTTCATGTAATCGTTTGTAATATAGCACATGTTAACAACATGTGATTTTGGGACTTCTATGGCATGCACAGGTATTTCTGACATAATGTGGTTTACAAGGTAATTCCTCTAAACATGAAAAGCGTAATTAAGAAAAAATAACATCTTATTAAAATTCAGGGATTGCAATTGTGCTCGGAACGTAACCCAAAATACACAGTGGTACCGCAGGACCGAGTTCTGAGCCCTTTAATCCATAAGGACACGGTGTAGGCTAATTGTAGGATACTGTGACGGTACAAATCCACACCTGACGTCTGGCTGTTCTTTCCCAGTACAATCATAATAATTATTGTAGCAAAGTCACTTGTCTGAGCCGCACAAAACATAGCCTAACGTTCAAATCTCCACAAATCTTACACTCGGTCTGGTTTATATTTTATAAAATGTGAAGCTTCACGAATCAGCCGCGCATGTCAATATGAATAATAGTCGGTTCTGCAATTCCGGTGTTTCGGATGATATTCTTCCAATCAGGGCTTGGCGAAGGGGCGCTCCACTTCCTGCATGCTTCGCCAGGATTTGTACGGGAATTTTATCCATGATATCAGATAACATACGTTGCTCTCGTGTAAACACACACATAATTATACCGTTTACGGACGCCACACCACATGCATGCATATCTGTAAGCTAATAACGTAATCACAGCCACACACCCTCAGTCTGAGCCGCTAATTGTGTCTGTCTCACCACCCCTTGTCAAAATCCAATGCTTTGTGGCCAGCTGTTCGGAGTAGCTCAGCTAGCTACAGATGTTTCGCTTTATTTGCAAACAGGATAAGCCCTCCACAAACCGCCCGAAAAGAATGTAGCCAGCACAGTTGTGTCTCGCAGGGTAATAACGATTAGATGAGTCCCAACATGCCACTTCATACATATGCGTTCGGGTGAAAGCCAGCTAGCAATCAGTTCTGACTAATCACAAAAGAACACTCGCTTTTCAGAAAGTGTCGTTAGCAAGCTATCCTGTCAGCAACCGAGTCAACTAGTTTACAGTACTCCGAGGCAAATGGGAGCATTTTGCTACAGTTCCATACCACCAAGCACAATAACTGCAATAACCAGCGAGCAGAGAAAACAACCAGGATCTATGAAAGCTCAACCTCAGCCAGTTCTTTCCCTGCCCTCATTTTTCATCCAACAGCAGTCTGTCGCTTGTTAAAAACATCGCTCTCCCGAGTTGAAATAAGGCGAGTAGCACGCTGGAAAATAACTCCGATGCAGCAAGCTAGCTGTGCAGACAGGGCACATCGGGCGTATCGCATAACTGTAGAGCTAAAATGACACAATATTGTCCAAGACTCACCGAATTCCAATATTCCAGAGCTGTGTTGGGTGACAGCGCTGGTTCCGCAGACCTGGTTTCGTGCGCGAGCGCTGGAAAGCAGCGGCACACAGCCCCTGGCCGCACGCACGACTTCTGTATGGAGCGAGCGTATTTGCAGCCGGGAAACAATCGTTATTGTACAGTGATTCCTGCTGGGCGGATTGGAAATTGCAGCGCGCTTGAACCCAGAGAACGCCCCCGGGTTTGGCAATGACAGGTAACTTAATGGTTAAACGCAAATAAAAAACAAGCCAAACAACTTGTAATTCGTCACTAGATGAAAATTAATTCAATGTTTTGAATAACAATGTTGACAATCATTTTATTAGGCCTATGCATGATTAAAATGTCAGGTGAACAAGTTGAACTATGCGGTTGTTCCCTGCACTTGGAACGGTACTTCTGGTTATAAACTTTGTTGTACGTCGCTCTGGATAAGAGCGTCTGCCGAAATGCCTGTAATGTAATGTAACATGGTCACCTGTGACTTAAATAGTTTAGTGTGTAACTAGCCTACGTACAAATTACAACATGATGTCCGCTCTAGTTTTGACGGCTTAAGACGTCGATTTTTCACAGAGGGTCCAACAGCAGGCCCCTGGAGTTCCTTGAAGATACTGTAAAGGGGGTCCATGGCCAGATTTGATATGCAATGAATAGATATATAGTTGTTGGATTTTTTTTATAGAACCATTTTTAAGTTATAATGGGGTCTCCTGAATGCCTTTGGCTCTGGATGAGACTCCCCAGATCAGAAGGTTGAAAGCCCTCGCTTAAGACGGCAAACAGAACTACAGCTTCAGTGCCCTCTACTGTTCTGGAATAGCATTACAGTGGTTTATGGGAAGAATGGGTGCTGTTCATCAGTATGGAAAACTAACTTTTTTTTTGAAGAACTAAAAGGGCTTTTTGTGTACAGAGACACATCAGTGTGCATTTGTCCTGTCACACGCATTATTAAAAAAAACAGGGCCAAGATTTTCCACACAGAAAAGAGAGGGATGAGCCCCTCATTTGTCCAAACAACAGGAATGTACAGAAAAAGCAGAGCGGAGATTTAAAATGCATTAGCAGGCTCTGACCTCTGACCCTCAGGTCAAACCCCACATTTGGTAAAAAGATGGACACTTAACTGCACGACAAGACTGCAGAAAAAAACCAGATCGGTTGCTCCTGACGTCTTTCATCCGGTGTGGGAAGAAAAAAAGCTGCTGCATTATCCCAGGAGTTGAGATGAGTTCTGCGTCTGTCTCCCCCCTTGGACATGGTTGGGTCCGACCTGTGTGAGCAGAAATAGCCCCTATTAAAAGAAACAGTACAAAAACCTCTGTCAATCAGTAGATTCAGTTACTCATTCATACAAGTTTATGCAAGCATGAACTGAAAAACCTCATTTTGACTTTGTGTTTAACGCCATCATTTCGTTTCCAGTGGTTTGTTTTCGCTCAGACTTTCACTTTCTGTTGCTCAGAAGCTTTTTCGCTCTTCATACTTTGTCGACATTTACCTGTATTACTGTAGTTAATTATGTGAAGTGCTATTTCACTGAAATTGTATCGGGTGCGTAAAGGTTTAGGTTTTGATTTGTGGTTAGAGTTAGAGTTGGGGTAAGGTTAAGGGTTTGACTTAGACAGGAGTAGTAAAGTTGTGGTTGGAATTTAAAACCAACCAGATAATGGTTTTCAACAGAGGCAATCCGTTAGCATGCGGCAGAGACAGCCAGAACAGGGTTGGTCCGGTGCAAGTGTAAACACCTTTGCCATAATACCCCAGGGCTTTCTCCATGAGCAACCATGGCATGTCTTAACGGAGCATGTCAGAGCGGGACGAGGCAGCTGCTAAACTAAGGTGCCCTGCTGGCACCTACAGACAGACAGGCCCGGGGGGCTTGGAAACTGCCAAATGCCAGTAAATGAAGCAGCCCTGCACTCCACCTACAGAGGAAGCACAGGCAGCTCACGCCAACCTGCCAAAGCCAGAGGGTGAGCTAGCACTGAGGCCGACTCAGTCCGCCATTTTGAGAGGCAAATCAGAAAACTCAGATGACTCATATTTATGGCTCATGTTCAAAGACAGGATAAACTACAATAGACAACATGCCTTAAAACTAGTCCCTGTAAGGTACAGGCAAAGTCTGTCTTTCTGTTTTTGTGTCCATTTTTTAAACCAAATGAGCATTTAGCAGACACTCTTATCCAGAGTGACTTACACAACTTTTTGTGACTTTCAGGTTACAAGACCAGTTCCTTACCCAATATACTACACTGCCACCCATGAGACAATGAAATAAAAAAATCCGTTTTCAAGGGAGCCCTCTTTATATTGCATACCTAAGACGAGAGAGTTGCTATTATTATTATTATTATTATTATTATTATTATTATTATTATTATTATTAACATTCAAAGGTAAATTATAGAGTTATTTAAGACAGCATCTCCAGTCCCACCAGCAACTCCCCACAACAAGGACATCAAATCAACAAAACCGCAAACAAACAAGAACAAATTATTCAGACAGGCTCCAGAGCTGCTCACCTCTGAAGAATAATATTCCCTCCAACCCAGATCTGGAAAAATGCCAAAACCATGCAATCTGCATAACCGCATCTGAAGGGGGGGGGCTTTCTGCGGGACGCTTGTGGAGCTGGAGGTGGGGGATTGGGGGGGGGGAGAATGGGCCTCTGTGAGGGTCGCTCCCCATCTGCAGCACTCATTGAGCTGTGCGCGGACAAAAAAGCCTTCCGTGTGCGGCGAGACAAAGATCCACAACGAGGGCCACCTGTCTGGGACAAAGAGACCGATGAACGTGCCGGAAATCACAGCGACAGGACCCATTCACAAACGCGAGTCGCGTTTTTCTTGTTTTTGAAAAATGGAGGGGGGAAAAAAAAAAAAATGGATAAAAATTTAACTGCGGGTTTCTGAAATCCAAGAATGGTTTTCGTTTTTTCAGTGTTCCCCACCGGTCTCTTTGCTCACATAGCCAGCTGCTGGACCAGGTGAAGAGGTGGGTACAGAGGAGGCTCTCTGCGGTGAGATGGGTAATCGGGACTCGTTTTTTGTCCTTCTGTATGAATTGCATCATTTAAAATGGCCAAGCTCTGGTTTCCCATCCATTTCCACGTTTGAGCTAGGTTTTAATCAGCAGTTATCCACATCTGGCCACATCTGCGCAAATGAACACACCTGTACACACACACACACACACACACACACACACACACACACACGCACATCCATGGGCACCTGCCATTATTATTATTTAGAGCCATAGTAGTATTATGCCTTGGTTTTAGAAAATCATCTTCAGTACTATCCACCAGATCCACACACACAGCATTAGATTAATGCTCCAAAAGTACTGAACAAGTCTTACCCAAGAGTCAGAAAAATATAGTTGGTTATATACATGCTATGATGCTCCAAAACCTACTGAAGGAAAAGGAAATGTGCGATTGAGCAAAATTAGGGCAGAAAAAAACCACCATTTCATAGCTCGTCGATGATGACTGTGGCAAGATGAGTGCCACCCCTCCTACCTTCCAACACACACTCACGGGAGACAGGCAGTTTATTTAAGCACTTACGTGCTCTTTTATTACAGCCGACCGGCTCTTTGACAAAATAAACAAACACGGGTTTTTCCGTTATTTTCTCTTAACAAACATATATTTGTTCTTTCTCCGTCATCAGCTCTCTCGAAGACTCGCGGTCTCGGCTTTTTTAAAACCCCAGGCTCACTGCTGAAAACAGAGGCAATCAGCGCAGTCAAACAATTAACAATTATCGGCGCTGATTACCTCCGTCTGACAGTTGTGACGATGGATCTGAGAGCCGCTCATGTCACTCTCTCTGCAGCCGACGCCGAAACCATGCCCATCCCACCACAATGACCCTTGCCAAACAGTATGAAGATACAGATGGGTGACAAATTAAATAAAAAATCTACATAAAGCGTCTTAGTAAGGTGTTGGGCCACCACAAGCCACCAGAAGAGCTTCAATGCACCTTGGCATAGATTCAACAAGTCTCAGGAACTCTACTGGAGGGATGGAACACCATTCTTGAAAAAAATATTCCCTCATTTGGTGTTTTGATGATGGCAGTGGAGAGCGCTGTAACACGTCATTCCAAAATCTCCCATAGGTGTTCAACTGGGTTGAGATCTGGTGACTGTGAAGGTCATAGCATAAGATTCACATCATTTTCATACTCACCAAACCATTCAGTGACCCTGTGTGCCCTGTGGATTGGGGGCACTGTCATCCTTGAAGAGACCACTCCCATCAGGATAGAAATGTTTCATCATAAAGGTGATCACTCAGAATAACTTTGAATTGATTTACAGTGACCCTTCCCTCTAAGGATACAAGTGGACCCAAATCATGCCAGAAAAATGCCCCCCACAGCATAACAGAGCCACTGGACCCCCTCACTGTAGGGGTCAAGCATTCAGGCCTGTATCATTCTCTTGTTGAGAATATGGTGAAGGATGACTCGTGTAACCATATCAAACATGCAACAGTGCTTTGGAAAAGATGCACTGCAACCCAACTATAATATCCCTCTCTCTGTAGTTGTCGATGGACCTTCCTTGTCGAAGGTCTGATCACATCCTGCATTGACGTTCTCAGTCACTTGAGGAAAAGTTGCACTTCTGTTCTTCCTTTCATATTGCACTAATGCACGAGCATCAGTCTTCGAATGTACGCTTTCGACTACAACTTCCAACCCTTTTCTGATGTCTTTCCCATACATTTAAATGCAGATGTCGCTTTAGAAGATATACTTAGTCACTGTTCCTATTGAAACACCAACCAGTTGAGCAGTCTTTGTGACAGAAGCTCCTGCCATCTGAGCCCAAATAACAAACCCTCTTTCAAAGTCATTTAGATCTTTTCCTCTTGCCATCTTGATCCAAAATCAAGGTCAACTCTGCCTGCTCAGATTTTTATACATGCCACAGAGCATGGTAGGATGCTGATGGCTTAATTGAAACATGCAGTCCACCTGTATGGGAGCATCTGCATTTGTTATGTTTCTCCAATTTATTCAGGTTTTTCGATTAATTTGTCACCTGTTGTATCTCGACTGCAGACAGGTATCTTCATATACCTTCGTAGTAAGCTCAGCTTGCTGGAAATACCTGATGAAATAAACTCTCCCAGTGCATTTTTGGCAGAGATGAAAGTAATGCTTGTCTTGTGAACAAACTGTGGATTGCATTTTCAAAGTTTTATGTTAAACCTAACGTCGCAGGCCCTCCAGTGGCGTAGCTCATAGAGCACTTTCCACGTGCTCATTGCGAGCCGCGACGTTGGCAGTTCGAGTCCAACCGCCAACATTTGTCGCATGTGTCTCCCTCTCCCTCCTCCTAGTTCTTCCTGTCTCTCTACACTACCCTGTCTAATAAAGCAAAAGCACAAACAAATATTTTTAAAAAAAACTAACGTCACACACCGGGTGACACCCCCAGAAGGGACAGAACAGTAGGACACAGGGAGATGTGGTGAGTCCGGTTTCTTATTGTGTCCAGAGAGAAATACAGTAAGCACAATAACAAAAGAAAAAGTATTTCCTTTTCTGCCTCACAGGGACCCGGGAAAAACAACGAACCAAAACAATAAATAAAATAGTCTGACTGAAAAGCCGTTGTGCTGTCTCGTACTTTGTTGCCCCAACTGGAATCACACCCACAAACACACATTCACACACACACAAACTTGCTCAGTTCATGGGGCATCATGATGAATTCCATAATAAAGGTTTATGTGCATACAAAGCATAGCCTGACAAGACAGCATTCTGTCAAAATGGGGGGGTCACATTTCAATGTCTTTTGACTTAAATATGAATACACACCCACGAGAGAAATGGAAAAAAACGGCATTGTAAAAAAAAAAAAAAAACAGTAAAGTTAACTGTTAAAAAATGTAACATTTTATACATTGCTGTCTGTAAGACACTGAGATAATTGGAGTCACGATTACTTAGGCATTAAGTGCATGGTCAATTGCAAAAGACTTAACAGGATTCCTTCCCAATCTGAGATTTATAGCAGGTACCCTAATGCAGCAATAGTGGTTTAAACACTAAGTTCATTGCAATGAACCCGATTGCAAAGACCACAAAACTGCATTTGAATTAGGTCTATTGGTTTAAAACTGAGGTTTAAACTCTACTTTAAACTCTAGTTTACTGCACTGGAAAAGAAATTTAGGACCTAAAGAGATTGAACTTATTAAAGTTATAGCATTATAAACTCGAGTCAATTTATTCTACTTTGTTTAAATATATATATATATATATATATATATATATATATATATATATATTCCAATTTTATTTTTATTTATCAAAAAGCCATTTCCATATTAGAATGGTCCTCACAGTAACATTGAGCTTTCAGCAGTAGATTTAAGCTGTTAGTTCACGAGGGAAATCAGTGTTATCAAGCCATTTAGCTGATGGTCTTATGTGTAACTTGCAGAACTTTTTCAGTCATTTCAATGTACTTTAAAACATATTTTTCTAAGCCTAAATTTCCCACTATAAAAGTTCACCCGAACCGTCTGGGCGTGGTAATGAGAACTGTCAGTTAGCTATGATTGACAGACCGTGCCCCATTACCATAGCTACCCCCATGATACGCGCTCTTTTTGGGAGACTGAATTTTCACAAGCTAGCTAGCTTAGTAGTATATCAAGTATCGATAGATAGCTAAGGTAAGGACGTTGACTTATATCCAATTATAATATTTGCTATCTAGCTAGCCAAGTTAAGATAAAAGCACAACTATAACGTCCTCGTAAAAGCAAACTAGCTTGCTAACGTTATCGGTAACATTGCCTTATGAAAGCAAACTACCTAGCTAGCTAACGTTAGCTAGCTACCTAATGAATATAACCAGAAATAATCTAATAGTCCTTAAAAGGCACTCTAATTTAAGTGAACCTAACGTCAGTCAAATATTTGCATCGTCTTGCCTGTAAGCCAGGGGCGCAAACTATGGGTCTCGAGTTATCCATGGGTTTACGGGGCGTGCAAAGGGGAGTGGTTACTGTATTCGTGACGCACCAAGTTGACAACTTTCTCAACCGGTTGAAAATAGGACGATAAATTTTAAACGCATATTTCTCCAAAAATACAGAACGGACATATTTAATACTTTACTCATTGTGTTTCTTCAATGCCTCTTGTGCAAATAGCACATAAAACCGAGAAAGTGTGAAAATCACCATGGTACTCCTTTATCTATAACACCAGGCCAACCAGCAGAGGGTGGGATTCCCCTCTGTAGCGAAGTTCCTCTCGAGATTTCTTCCCAAAGGGGACGTTTTCCTTTTTTGTAAATTAATTGCACTCATTTTGGGGGGTTCAGTTTCCACTGTAAAGAATCCTTGGGACTGTATCCCTGTAAAAAAAAGCACAAAGCAAATAAAACTGAATTTTACTTATTTTAAAAACAGAAATAATTTAGGCAGCTGTATATTTTACTAAAGCAATGTTGACCATATTCCCTACTCGAGGGCATGACAGTGGCCCTTCTGAATCAAACCGTCGAGTTTGCAGTTCCCAAACCACACTACCACCCCAATACATAAACTTAAAAAAATATCCTAACCAAAATAAACGAGGAAATGCAGTTACGTGCAGTTCTGACCTCTCACGTTCAGTATAAAAGGAATATACTCCGGAAAATGTTACACATAAAACTGTGCTGCCTTGCGCCTCCGTATCAGACTGACTTACCTCATCTAGGTAAAACTGACTGCAATTGCAAAACGCTCAAATTAAGCACACTTACGGTCGTACACGTTATTTATTTCTAAATCATCTAAAAAAATTATTCCGTGCCCAACGCATAATTAACCACGGACACTGCTTAAGTTGTACGAGAGATGCCGTTGCGTGCACAGGCAGATTTTTTTGCCATTTGTTTATTTAAAAAGGCAAGTAGTGGTTTTGAAGAACAAAAGTGAACATTTCGCAGCGGGGACGAAGCGGGCCCTAGTTCTCGCGCATTAGCAAATAACACTCATGTGTGGCCCGTTTGGAACGAAGGAGACACAATCATCAAAACGGAAAGGCTCGTTTCATGCAGTCCCTGATGGCCGTTTTAATGCTGATTGAAGCACTCACACATTCCGTTACTTCGTTTTCAAAAAAAAATTCAAAAAAAAAACAACGTAACCGGTGTATGCCTGCGTCATTAGGCAACGGTCTTCCTGTGGACGGACGCGTCCCAAAACTACTCCCTTCACTAATTGTTCCATTTGATTCAGACATTTAGCAAGGAAATTAGAACATTCCACCAGACGACAATGAATTAAACTTGTATTAGCGTTAGCTTACAACCGTCAAAGTAAAATGCTTTGCTGTCGTCGTAATATTAGCCAAAAATCACCACATGTATAAAGAATTTAACTATCCAACTTAGTCTACCTAAGCTAACCGGTAAGTATGGTAATATTTAAAACACCAGTCATGTACAATAGCATGCTAACGTCAACAAGATAAATTTCACGAAAAATAAAAAAATAGCAGTTTTGGGAAATAGCTTAAGTTAGCAAAGATTTGGGTTTGCAAATGTAAGTAAAATTCTATTATATTTGCAAGCTAACAATGTCTAGTGCGGAGGAATATTATTCAGAAAACATTTACTTAGACAAGTAAATCGTATAAGTAAATTGTAAATAGAAACGGCAATTCAAGCTGGAAAGCCCCACGAGTTAACTCTGCAGAAACGGTTTTTTTTTTTTCCAGCTTTCAAGAATGCAGTCTAGGTAATGACGCTAAAAATTCGCAGATTGATAGTGTCAGGAACCGTACGAATGACCCATGATAATGCTTAAATCGGTACCTAACCTAGCATGGTGTCTATGCCCACACATCGCGCCTAAAATGTCTGGTTGGCTAGCTGATTTTGCAATAAAATTCAAAAATGTCCTTTATAAATTGCTACTTAATGGTAGTAACTAGTCTTATCTACCTAAATAAATGAATTGCTTCAGGTCAGACGTTGACCATTTCTGACTTTAATACACGTTCTATCTGTACATTACAGCGATACATTTGAGCGCATAACCTGATGTTACTAGCTAATCAAAACACACAGGACGATTCAAGGATTCTTCGTGATAGCAAAAAGAAACTGACTAACGCGTTGCCATTTTTGAATGCCCCCTGCTGGACCAGGGAAACACTACATGAAAGTGGGAGTTGAAAAATATAATCCTTATTTCTGTTTCAGTTGTACATGAAACCAGAAGCAATCGAAAATATGCTTACATTTGTTTTTAGATAATATGTTTATTTCTTCTGGTTTTATTTTAAATGCAGTTAATTTCCTTATACCACGATATGGAATATTAGCAAACCTCCCCCAAACTAAGCTTAAAATGGTTTGCCCCAAGGGTTACAGGAAGTTGTAGCAGCTGCCATGTTTAGCTGCTTTGTTGTAGATTTCTTGTAGGTTTCCTGCAGATTTTAAGTGTTGCAATGGAACCGAGCTGGAGTACGTTTTTATTTCAGGTAAGTGCGCTCTTTTACGTAATTTGTTTGATTTAAAGGGATCGTTGCTTATAGACCGACTGAACTGTAGGCATTGTTTGTTTTAAACGTATAATTTTAGCTAAAGCTATCCAAGCAAAACAATGGTAGCTAACTAGCTGCTACATCAATCCCAGACTTCCAGCTGTGAGGTATAGGCATGACGCTTAGAAAAAAATCTGCTCTCTTCTCTCTTTTTTTGCAGTTAAGAGTAAGGTCCTAGTTGCATTGAGTGTGTGAATTAAGTTAAATATTTGGCAGATCCAGTGCTTTATTTGATAGGTTGAACAAATACTTTCCCCAGCTTATCACGTCTAGCTAGCTTGTGAACAAGATCATTCGTGGCATTCGTAGTAGTAGCAGCACCAACGACACCGCTAGCTGGCCGGCCAGCTATCTTGTGTCTTTATCGTGTTAGCTAGCTAATCGTTTTCTTTGACATGGGTCTGAATGAACTCCCCACTATAAAACAGCAACTAGCTGCCGATGCATCCCCCTTAAAACTAGCGCTAGGATGGGAGGAAGGAAAATGGATCCACACTTCCGATTCTTTTCAACTTTTCCCCCCGTATTCCTATGTAACCGCGGTTTGGAGAAGGAATTCAAACTATGCACCAAAAGCTGCAGCGAACGATCGTTAGCTGGCTAATTTTGGTTGCGATGTTTTGCCACCTTGATCATTAGTTGTGCTTCAAGCGCGGCCTTTCTATTTGAGCGATGAGCATCATTAGTTAGCTAACTTGTATATGTGCAAAGTGAGTAGGCGTTGTATTGCCCATTTTTGTTTGTGTTAATTAGCTGACTGGCTAATGGCGTATGTATAGCTAGTTAGCATTCTGTATAATTAATAGCTCGGTAATTTGTGGCCACTTGCTGACTTGGTTCAGATGGGACGGTCCTGATAAATCTGCCATTCAGTAGCTAGCTAGATGGGGGTCATTTTCATTGGGCTAACGGTAGCTGAGATTTAGTTTTTTCTCAAGTACTGCGTGGACTAGGGATGCCAAACGTGCCACATGGCTACTTAGCAAGCTCATTCGTTATATATTTATTACCGCTAGCCTTTTTCATATCACATTTCAAGCACTGGATTATGAACAAATGGACCCCTCTCGAAAAAAGTTTTAATGGTTTAAATACTCTCTTCGGTTGTTAATGAGAGACTAGGAGGTAGCAGGAGAATTCTTCTAAAGTCGCGAACTTTGAGACTAACTTCAGCTTCCAACACTAGTATTGCTCATCATGGAAGTACTGCATCCCGTCTGGATTTGTGACGGTTATCTGCAAACATTTGCTTAAATTTGTTTTCTTGACGTCTGTAGCTAGCTAGTCATGTGGAATTTGAGAGAAGGGAGGATTGATCTATGATGCCCAGTAACATGGCTATGTTTTCTTACTCTAGCACTTGGTTTGGAGTGGACATTCTCTTGACGCCCAGACCGAAGTATGTTCGCCGAACACACAGTGAACATGTATTGGCTAGTTTAGCAAGTTCTGTATATTTCGATGCAGTGGGCTATGTCGCCAGTTACTACAATCTGATAACAAAGTCGCCTTTCAAAACGCTACTTGCTACATGCAGTTAATGCGCACATTAAATATGGTTGGTAATTTCTGGAATTAGTGGCTGCTTGTTGGTTGTGTCGTCTACTCCTTGCGCAGTCAAATAACTAGTCTTATTATATCCCTGACCTAGTTTAAGTTTAACAAATGTGCATTTGAAAGACACGCGAGGCGCACGTATCATCAAATGTACATGTACATGCACATCACAGGTCTGTAACTAAGCAAATGCCTGAAATGCTGTCGCAGGGCAATAGGGTTGGTATGAGATTTTGAAATCCCAGATAGGTCAATGGCGTTTTAAACTTAGGCGGATTCCAGTCCAGCCGTGGTTCACATGACAGCTTGCGACACCAAACATTTATTTCCCTTGGACCTTGTAACTGCAACAAGTAGGCTATACTGCAGAAGTCATTTTGCATCGAGTTTGTAATCAAATCCACGTTCTCCTGTATCCACACTTTGCACGTGCACTCATAATTTATGTATGTAGTTTGTGTTTACCTATTTAACCATAGGTAACAACCAACCAATCAAATTGATTTAAATTGTTTGTTAAATTAAAAATAATATACCATGTACAGCATATTAACATCAGGCTAACGCAATAAAGTCACAAAACTTATTTCGGTTAGTCTTCAGGGAGAGTTGGTGAAATTCCACAACTCTCACCACTATCCTCCATTAAATGCAGAATTTACATCTCAAATTCCAGCCAGAAAAGGTCAGTATATTAAAAATTTGCTTTTTAAAAATTTGTCGCAAAAGATCTTATCAAACTGCGCAGTGGCAGTTACAGCAAATACTCCAGATGTCATGGGTATACATTTTATTCTTCTTCATATAGGGTACTGGTAAAACAGATGCATGTGTTTACATATTTAGCATAAATGTTTATCATGGAGAGCTGAACGTGTCTGGGATATTGGCATTTTGATCTGTCCAGAATGTGTTTGGCTGCCATTTTTTAACCTCTAGGGGGAATTCTGTTACCAGTCATGTGTATCTTAAAAATAACCTCCCCTGTACAACACTTGATGCGTTTTTAGAAGGTGATCTCAATATGCGGGCTGGGATGAGGGGGGGCATTGGTAAGCAAGCAGATTTTTGATGGGATACTGCTGCCTGCAATCTCGGGCAGTTTATTTTATACAGTTCCTGTTACTGTGGGGGAATTATAGTTTTGTCCACATCATCGTGTTTAGGACCAGTTGCGTCCGTTGCCCCCTTTTTGAGATAATAACTCTGTTAGCGCTGTGTGGCGGAGGCCGTTCTCACCTCACTGGAGCGGCGCAGCTGTTGCCGTGTAACAGCCGAGAGCGCCAAGAGAGGCCGCAGTGGATGTTTCATAACCAGTTAGGCGGAAATATCGGAAAAGCGATGTGTGAGACGAGGGCATTCGCTTTTTTTTCTCCACCTTTTTATTTGTTTCGATGGACGTGATGAACTTTAGAGATACCGTAGACGAACCACAGTTGTTATTGTTCCGGGGGTATCAGAGGTAACCAGTAGTTAGAAAAATGTGGCCAATGCAGTTGGACTTTTTTATGTTTCTTCCCTGAATCGATTATTCGCGCGAAAAGCTATTCACGCTGTATTTCAGTTGTTTAGCCAAATCGTAATTTTCCATGAATCCGCTATAGAAGTGTAGCCTACGTGAGCCATCCTGACACCCGGGTTTCTTCCATTACTTTCGTTTATTCCACTAATTTTTCAATTTATTTTAGCGATTAGGCTATAGGCTACATTACTTTAAGAACCATTTCACGATGATACAACATTTCAAAGGTTTGTTGGGAAAACAATTATAATATGCACGCGCTTGTTGGAAGTAAAAAAATATATACTTTTTTAAACTGCCACCAAAGCGCCTCATTGATAAACGACGTTCTCTCCTGCACCCTAATCAAGTTGGACTGACGCAAAATCCGACCTGTGTGAAACTCTTGAGAAGAAAAAAAATTCCTTTGATTCCCTTTCATACAAGCGGTTCAGTGCAGTGGGTATTGTCCGAGTTGTGTGAGAGTGCGAGCACGTGTAATCCCTTTATTCCTTGGCTCAGGCCAAGCAAAGCAGTGGCGCTCTCGATACCCATTCAGTCGGAAACGGCAGCGGTTACGCGCCGGCGTGACTCAGACGAGTCTCAGCGGGATCAGACCTCTCTTCCCGGTTTTCTTAGTCATTGATTTTTCCCCTGGGGGGCTGGGGATGTCAGTTGGTTGGTTGATTTGCATCGGCTTGGCGGAATAATGACAGAAAACCCGCCGCGAGCGTCATGGCCAACCAGTAGCTCAGTCAAGTTCATTTCCTGTGCCCTGGTATAGACGGTCTATGGCCCTGACTAACTTCTGAGGAATGTACTTCCTGAGCGCCGTTCCTGTGGTCTGAGAATATGACTATTTTGCATTTATTCGAGGATGCAATGTTTTAAAACCTGCATCGAATATTATGGCTGCGTGCTCAAGCCTTGGAGTTAAATTGAGTGCTGTACCCCTTTCAGATCATAGACCAATAATAATAATTAATAATAATAAATTATAAAGCACCTTTCATGCAAAAATTACACACATTGATCAAAGAACAATGCATGATATATACATGCAGGCATACTTGTTTAAAAAAAGGGGGGGGAAAATAAGTTACAATAAAATGTAAATATACAGTCAATACACAAAGCTGAATAAAATAGTCAAATAAAAGCCCAAGGAAAAAAGTATGTTTTGGCTGCTTTTTAGAATTAGGGTCTGTTCGGGTTTGTTGTGGGAGAGTGTTCCATAGTTTAGGAAAGTGGTAGCACACCCACCACTGTTTTACTGCTTTTTTCTGTAGCTAAACTGATTAGCTGAAGACGGCGGTGGGCTGGTACATGAAATGAAATACAGTCTCGGATGTAGGAAGGTGTTAGCCCGTTTAGTGCTTTACAAACAAACAGTATGACTAAAATCAATCCTAAAAGAAACGTAGCCAACGAAGAGCAGCAAGGACAAGTGTAGTAAGTTCTCTCTTCTTGGCGTCTCATTAAAATTCTTGCAGCAGTGTTCTGAATAACTTGGACGTTGTCAGTTGACCTCTTTGGCAGGCCAGTAAGAAGTGCATTACGGTAATCCAACCGGCTTGAAATAAAAAGCAGTCTATCAATATTTCGGCATCTTGCCGAGATAAATACGGTCTCATTTTGGCTGCGTTTCTAACGTGAAAAAAATGCAGTCTTGGTTACCATGCGGTTTATGACTGAGGTCGGCATCTGAAATCACCCGTAGCTTTCCAACATCTGATTTTGTCTGTTTGGTAGGTTGCCCAATCTTGTGCACAGCTCGCCTCTCTTTGACTCGAGACCAGCTAGGAGTACCCCCCGTGTCTTCCTGTTTGAGTTTTAAAATGTTTTTGCTCCTCTACACATGAATGCTGGGTTGGACGAGCTGCTAGCGCACTCAAAGGGCATCTAGATGGCTTGGCCCAGCAGAACCTTGTAGCCTAGCTCCGTTACCAGCGTAACAATGGATGTTTACATCGTCATGACACCTGATGTTACCAAGAGGACGCACACGCAAAGAAAATGGGAAGGGATCCATGAATATTCCCCCGAGCTCTACCGTGGTTAAAGACAGCCGTCTGTGAAACACGGACCCCGAGTCACACGAAATAGTGTCTTTCTGCGACATTTGGAAGCACGTTAATCTTTGATATTGACGATGTTAAAAGTAGATTAGCAAAGCAATGAAAATGTTTTGGCGTAGAAAAACGATGCTAACGCGCAAACGTAAAGCAGAGTAATGGGCCAGATTTATCACTTTGTGCAGCATCCTGTAGCCAACCTCTAGTCAACATTTCACTGCTGTACCTGTCCCAGAGTGAGAGAGCTTTTCAGATAATCAATATTGCATATTTAAAGAGAGTGGTTTTTATTTACAATTTACACTAAGTAAATAATTTATATTAAAGTAATTAGTGGTGCTGCCTGAAGTCTCGTTCAGAAGCTGTTGCTTTGATACTGGTGTTCAGCCTCTGCCCCCCCGCCTTGTCTGCCCCCCCCTTAAACGCATTACGTTTTGGTGGCATTTCTTCTGGAATGACCTCAGCCTTCACTCTAGATTTGTGTCAAAATCATGTGATTGGTGTGAAGGCACAGCGGGAGGCGTCGACTGGCCCTGTTGATTGGGGCTGGGGCCTGTCAATCATGCACGCACATGGCCCTGCCACGCGTTCTAAACGCCGACAAGTTCCTCCACTGCACGCGCTCAACGTTTGCGCTTCCATTTCCCACCTGTCGAAGCTGAAACGTTCCCATGCGATAAAAATTAAGGGACTTCACCAGGTGTAATGCTGCAGCAGTGGATGTTTGTAGTTAAGAGAATGAGTGGATGGGCGGAGCGTATGAGCTGTGTATCTTGGTTGCTTTATAGCATCTGTGATGTAGCCTGTGTCCATCTGCGCGGGAACCTGCCACAGACTGCTAATCCTATTCCCTAGGGAACGGGCCCTTTTGGGCTACTGTGTGTGTGCGTGCATGCGTGTGTTTGTGTGTGCGTGTGTGAGTGTGTGTGCTTCCCCTGGGCTAGAGAGCGTGTGCGTGACCTGTTAGTGTGGAATCTAGAGTAACGCTAGCTGAAGGGGCACAGGCCAAATCAGCATGGTGCTCACAAAGACCCCCCACAGGGCTCTTGGGTACTGTGTGCTGCTGGTGGACTAGCTGTGTCCTCTGTCCAGCCCCCCCCCCCCCCCCCCCCCCCCCCCCCGCCAGGAGAATGGTGTGGATGAAAATCAGTGAACGTGTCACGCGAACATCCCCACGCTTTGTCTTTGGGTGCTAGTGACTGAACCCCCCAAAAAACAGAGGGTCAAGGGATTAACCCCCTGTCCGCCATGACTGAGCTACCGCTAGGGTTGCCTTAATCATATTTAAAAATTCAGAAGGGAATTTTTTTAAAGTGATTTAAAAACTACAAACAATATAAAATGAGTGTCCAAGTGGCCCTGTACGCCGCCCCCCCCCCCCCCCCCCCCCCCCCCCCCCCCACGTCACCCCACTCAGTACTGTTGCATTTCAAACACAGTCCAAGTTTATAGCAGAGAGATTACAGCGTTTACTGCTGTTGTTTTTTTGTTTCTTGACTTGGTTTCGGTTGGTTGTAATCCAATGTTAAGGCACTGTACAGGTGAATTCAGAACTCATTGTGAAGTGATGGGGGTTGCCTGAAACCTGGTTGTATTGCTGTTTGGACATTTGATTGGTTGACGTGAGGTAGCCGTTCTGACAAGCCGACTGTTAAAATAATTAACTTAATTGGAGGTGGGAATAATCCATGTAGTTGAACATACTTTTTTTCCCCCTCCAGTGTAATTTTCCCAAGCTTTATCAGTCTTACTAATGCCATTAGCACAGCCTGTGGCTGTATTTGTGGTTAATTGAGCTAACCAGGGGAGATGCCATTTTGTGATGAAGCAAGTTAACCGATTTAAACTACCTTAACTGCTGACTTGCATCACTGCCAACGTGATAATCTTGAGCTGCTTCGATTCCCTTTTCTGCCTATAGCCAAATTGTGTTCAGTCACAGACCTGGTTGTGTCAATTTATTATAAATATGATAACACCAGAAACATGACTGCCGTTAATATTGTAGTCCCAATGTGCATGCAACCACTCTGAACTGTTGTTTATTGAGTAGCTTATAACTTGTATAACGCTTTTTAGAATCTAGTTTCATAACTGAGCAAACTGTGATACATGGATGGGCTGTGGTAGTGCATCAGTGGATTTGAGTTATACTGGATTTGTTGCCTTTATTATGGCCCTGCTGTGAAATCACATGGTATCTTGTTTATAAATGAAGAACAAGGCATTATTTAAATAAATGTGGGCATACAGTCCACCTGAATTGGATCTCATGGACCAAGCTAATATAATAGCTCACTAGCTTGCTCTCGTCAACACACTTCAGTTTGCATGAAATACGGGATGGAAGTTCTGGTATTTTCCTGATATTCTGGCTAAAGAGACCATTGTCAGTTTATGAAGTGTCTGTAATGGGCACGTCTGTAGTGCTCAAATGAATAGTGACTACAGATCACATATGACCTCAGTGGAAGTTCTTACCACAGAAAGTTTAGATGTAATCATATTTAAAATGCCCAGGTTGCACAAACCTCTTTTCAGATGTGACTGATCTGATATTAGCAGTTCCAGTCAGCGCATCATCTTTATGAGACTGGTCTTATAAATTGAAAAGTAATGCATTTAAATGCAATTCATATTGCTGTATCAACTTCTCACCCTTTTTCAGACAGTAAAAAACTTTACTGGGGGGGGGGGGGGGAGTACAGTTGGCATTCAAATTTTCATTGATTTGATAGCAAATGTTATTAGAATGGTTATAGTGTAATAAAAATCAATGTCAAAAGCTTAAACAAAAAAATGTACTTTTAAAAGGAAAATAAGAAAGAAAATAATCCCCATATTTATAGCCTAAAGCCATCAACGTGAAATGCAGCATAAACTCAACCTGCATTAGACTATGCAAACAAGACAAGAAAAAGAGTACATTCATTTGAATCTCAAACTAAACATAATCGATTCTTAAACAAATCATGGTTTTTCCATTTGAAATTTGAATGCAGTATTTAACTGAAGCAAAATTGATACACCCTGGTTGGAACCGTTCTCTCAAAAGGCGCCACTTTACTGAAAAGTACTGCTTGTGCTTGTCACGTACACACCAGGGTGATGTTGACACAAACGGGCCATAATGTTCAATGTGCCTCCATTAGCATACAGCACACATTTATGAAACGACGCTTGCACACAAACGTCGTTTCATCCACCGCCATTTTCCCACGACTGTCCTCGTTAACCTCTGAATCCACAGAGCTCCCGAGCGACGATGGCAGAAGATCCTCCGCCTGGTTTTTCCTCCTCCCCCCCGCCTGCAATTTACCAAAACTGACTGAATGCCAGTGTGGCCAACTCCCAAGACAAATGAGCAGCCTCTCCTCGAAACACAGGGCTAACGTTATTCTAGCTCCGCATCCAAGCACGGATCCAGCCTCTCTGTTGTCCTCGGTGTGGTTGGGTCTTTGAGGAACAGTAAACACAAATGTTTGGAAAAACGCTATCAAGCGGTTTTGTTTTATTCCACAAGAAAACCACGACCTATGACTACAGACTTTTTTCGAGCGACTTCAGGAGTTAAGAAAACAAGCCCAAATTTGCATTTGCAAGTGGATTTGGCAACTCTGCCAACTGACTGGTGCTTCAGCTGTAACCACAATGTCACCTGTGCAAATGTATGATAAAATAACAAAATTAAAAAAATTTGTGCCTATTCTGAAAAGCATAGCTAGCCATAAGAGGATTTTTGAATCAAACAAACTGAACCATGGGTGGCAAACCAAAAGTTTATTTTTTTAAATTATTTATTTATAGCATGAACCATTGCATCCCTAATTCGAATGAACTTAAGCTAATGAACAGGTTTCTTTGAAAATTATCTGTAGAATCTGGTTAACTTTCACCAGTATCCAAATCGTTACAATTGTTTGACCATTTTTATGTGTATCGGATTCAGATCCTGGTGTGCATGCATCTCTGACTGAGAACACTTTTTAAATGAATGTTATAGTGTGCTATAGACCGTGGCCCTAGATGAACCCTTGGCTACTCATGGCATTTGTCTACTACCTCCCAACCAAACGATGACTTCATTATTCTATGCCTTTTGTTCTATAAGCAACTCCAAAATGACTGTACAAAACCGATGAGGACTGTCGCTCATTTCCTTCCCCTCCCCTCCCCTCCCCTGTTTGAAAGTGAGATTTGTCGGACTTCCCCTGCTTGATTAGTCGCTTGTGGCCGTGCTGGAGCAGTCGATGCACACCCACTGCTTTAAGTGGGGCTTTTCCCGGCCGTGTTTGAGGTGTGACGGTCTCCCCCAGTGTCTGTCTGTGATGATTGATACGCCTGTCATTCGGACCGAGGCTGCGGTCTGTCTCGCAGGGTCCGAGCGCACCGCTTTAAAAGAGGCGGTGGGGGGGGGGGGCTCCATCCAGACAATTTTTAATATGCTGGTGGGGCTTGTTGGAACATCACTAAGTCCAGACTGAGGGGCGTGTTTAATCTTGTGGTGTTGCTGAAATGGGACGGCCCCTCGCTCAGCAAGGCCACCCTTAGCTGCATGGTCTACAGGGCAGGATTACCCAAACTATGGGTCGGGTCTCGGTGTTTCATAAACTATGAGTCGAGACCCATTATGGGGCCCAGGAGTGTCTGAGGAGTGTTTCTGAATGAGTCTGTAATCCACTAGGCTATGCTAGTAATTGTATTTGACGGGTCCCTGAAAGGTAGTAAATTTCTCAATTTGATCCCAATATTAAAACGTTTAAGAACCTGTAGTCTATAGGGTTTCCCTCAGTTCCCTCAATTTGGATTTTTTTCAGCTCATTATTTACTTCAATTTTTATCTATTTCCTCGTATGCTATTGGATTCCGCCACAAATGTGCACACATTGGGTAGATGGTGTGTGTGTATTGTGTGCGTGCAGTGAGGGTAGTTATTTTGAAAAAGAGGAAATGTCTTTAAATAAGTCCAGGGTTATCTCTCTGAAAAGTGTTTGATGGATTGATAAAGGACTATTCAGACCATAAGATGCTGAGTCCATGTGCGCTGCCTGGTGATCATGGAAATAAACTGTTGCTGCTAGCATGCAGTTCAACTCACTGGTGACTCAAACAAGGCCATCAGAGATACAGCTCCTGCCTGCCTCCAGGCCATGGTGCAGCCATAGCCACCCCCGCCCCCCCCCCCCTCGCGCCCTGCAGTCTGATACATGTGTTTGGCTGGCCGGCCCCTCCCTGGGACACCTGGGCCAGGTCCGGGCTCTCTTCCTGCCTGACCCCCAGGTGGAATGATCACCCCCCCCCCCCCCCCCCCCCCCCCCCCCCCCCCCCCCCCCCCCCCCCCCCCCCCGGCCCCCCCCCCCCCCCCCCCCCCCCCCCCCCCCCCCCCCCCCTCCCCCACCCCCCCCCCCCCCCCCCCCCCCCCCCCCCCCCCACCCCCCCCCCCCCCCCCCCACTTCAGTCAGGATGGTGGAAACACTACCCCAAATTTATCAAAAACTGAAAGCTCATCTCTTCAGTCGACCTCACCCTCAGCTCTAGCCACGGCACCTGACACTGCCCATCCTACCCTATACTCTTACCTGCTTGCCCATCCTACCCTATACTGTTAACGCTTGCCCTCCATACCCTATACCCTTACTGCTTGCCCATCCTACCCTATACCCCTACCGCTTGCCCATTCTACCCTATACTCTTACCGCTTGCCCTCCATACCCTATACCCTTACTGCTTGCCCTCCATACCCTATACTCTTACCGCTAGCCCTCCGTACCCTATACCCTTACCGCTTGCCCATCCTACCCTATACCTTTACCGTTTGCCCATCCTACCCTATACCCTTACCGCTTGCCCACTCTACCCTATACCTTTACCGCTTGCCCATCCTACCCTATACTCTTACCGCTTGCCCATCCTACCCTATACTCTTACCGCTTGCCCATCCTACCCTATACTCTTACTGCTTGCCCATCCTACCGTATACCTTTACCGCTTGCCCTCCATACCCTATACCCCTACTGCTTGCCCATCCTACCGTATACCTTTACCGCTTGCCCTCCATACCCTATACCCCTACCGCTTGCCCATCCTATCCTATACTCTTACCGCTTGCCCTCCATACCCTATACCCCTACTGCTTGCCCATCCTACCGTATACCTTTACCGCTTGCCCTCCATACCCTATACTCTTACCGCTTGCCCATCCTACCCTATACCCCTACCGCTTGCCCACTACGCATTTAAGCCTGGACCCTGTAGTGTTATGATCCTACAATCTCTCCTCTTGCTTCCTTTTTATTAAGTTGGATGTATGCTTTGCCTTCTGGTGCATACATAAGTGTGTATGTATGTTCTATAGTCTACTCCTTACCATCACTGCACTCTATTGTTTTCATGGCACTCTGAGGTTCATCATTGACTACCTGTGAACCCTGCCGGTGTTGAATGCTCACTCCAGATGCTGTACTGCTTAGTAAGCCGCTCTGGACCAGAGGGCCTACTAAACATGACCACAAATAGTAAATTGTTAAAGAATTTCTGCCTCCAAGGAATAGCAGTCCGTTTGTAATGGCTGATGGTTGTGAAATGCTTTTAAACGTCACCACTGAACTGCCATTCACTGTTTTCTCCCCAGGTGTCTATACTGACCCCCTTGTGTTTACAGGATGTTCTCCTCTGGCGTCTGAAGCCGACTCCGCGTGCGGTCTGTGTTTTCTGTAGCCCGCGCTCGTGCTGACGCCCCCTTGTGGTGTTTTGTGTGCCTCAGCAGGCAAATGAAGCCCTGCATCACCAGCACCAGGTGGCCCAGAACAGCCTGCTGCCCCTGCTCAACTCCGGGTCCGACCCGCCGGACCAGAAGCCCGTGCTGCCCATCCCGCTGGACCAGAAGCCCCCGGTCAGCGTGGCCGAGCTGCTCAAGGACAACGTGGCCAGCGGGACGGGGGGCGGGGGCGGCGGGGGAGGCGGAGGGGGAGGGGGCGGCCTCCCCCACGTGGTGGTGAAGAAGGAGCCCAAGACCAAGACGCCCTTCATCTGCGGCTACTGCAACAAGGCCTTCCGGGACAGCTACCACCTGCGGAGGCACGAGTCCTGCCACACCGGCGTCAAGATGGTGTCGCGGCCCAAGAAGGTGCAGACGGCGCCCACCATGGTGCCCCTCATCTCCTCCGTGCCCCGGGAGAGCGGCGGGGGCGGGGGCAACCCCTCCTACATCTCCACCATCGCCGGCATCCTCACCACGGCGACCACCTCGGCCTCCACGGGCTCCAGCATCATGTCGGCCACGCCCATGGCCGGCGTCCCGCAGCACCAGCACCAGCACCAGCCTCACCAGCAGGGGGCGCCCAAGAAGCCGCCCAAGCCGGTGAAGAAGAACCACGGCTGCGAGATGTGCGGCAAGGCCTTCCGCGACGTCTACCACCTCAACCGCCACAAGCTGTCGCACTCGGACGAGAAGCCCTTCGAGTGCCCCATCTGCCAGCAGCGCTTCAAGCGCAAGGACCGCATGACCTACCACGTGCGCTCGCACGACGGCGGCGTCAACAAGCCCTACATCTGCTCCGTCTGCGGGAAGGGCTTCTCCAGGTAGGCCAGGGCCTCGCGTGTGTGAGTGTGACTGTGACTGTGTGTGTGTGTGTGTGTGTGTGTGAGAGAGTGCGCGTGTGTGCACGTGTGTGTTTGTGTGACTGTGTGTGCGCGTTTGTATGTTTGTGTGACTGTGTGTGTGAGAGAGTATGGTGGGGGGGGGTATTCACTGGTTGCGGTGTCACATGCTCCCCTGTACACGTTATTGTTTGGAGGCCTGGTTCTGGGGCCTCTGTTGTGCTCTTTGAGGCGGTACGCTAGCCGCTTAGCCCCTGAGTCTGGCTGTAGCATGGCGTCTGCCGTTTGAGGCCTGTGACCCGCCCCGGGAGAGCGGACCCTGTTACCCGGCGGTGTGTCACACCGCAGCGCTGGCAGCTTTGGCCTATCTCTGTGGAGCGCACGGCAGCACACGTTTCTGCTTTTCTCCATACAAACATTTTTTTGTTTTTTTTTTTTTTTTTTCTTCAGATTTACCAAACATTTAGCAGACACGCTTTTCCAGAGTGACTTACACAACTTTTTACATAGCATTTTTTAAAATTATTATTATTATTATTATTTTTTTTACATTGTATCAATTTATCCAGCTGGATATACTGAAGCAATGCAGGTTAAGTACCTTGCTCAAGGGTACAACGGCAGTGCCCTGCCCGGGAAACGAAACAAACAAAATTTCTCAAATTCTGGAACTCGGACTAATTGAAGAAGTTCATAAGAGAAGTGTCATGTTTTTTTTTTTTAGAAGGAATGTTCATACATGATTTTTGGCCAATGTTGATGGCCCTTCTATGAGTGGGGATGAGTTGGAACATTCTAATATTTGTCCATTTCGTACGCTATTCAGTTAGCTCATCGAGTCATAAGTTAGTGTTATTTTTATTTGGCACCATAAATGGCTTAATGCTGACAGTGTGATTTAAAGCAAATAGAGTATGCTATGTTTAGTGACGGTCTGAAGTCCACACTGTCATAGTCTAATTGCCATTTAATGAGTTGTACTTTCACTTACCATTCCGTTCATACTGGAAATGGTGGCTTTGTTTTCCATTCTTAATTTTAAAATTCACTGGTGAACAAAGATTGATAGACTTTTTACTTGTGGTAAAGAAACCGTTTGCTGCAAGGGGAATGTTTCAGGTTTCACCGGAGGATCAAACAGACCTGCTTTGGTATGAGCTATTTGTCATTCTTGTTGTAATCTCAAACAATTCCTAATTCCTAATTCCTTTTGGTATTGTGAGGCCTAAAAAATTTTTTTTATTGCTGAACTGTGCTAATTTTTTTTGATTTTCTTAATCTCACAGATTCCCAATTCCATTTAGTATCATGAGACCTCAATTATATCATTCAGTACTGCGCTAATAAGAAGACATTTTATGTTGGCTATTTTTAAATTTAAAAAAGAGAGTAAGCGTAATTCAAATAGATTTGATAGTGGTTTACTTGGAACGTATTGGATTGGCTTGTTTGTTTTCTGGGATGAGGCTTGTTTATTCTTAACGGGCACAAACTATTAGACGGGTTCACCCTGTCACACACATCCACGCTAATACAGGCTAACGTCATGATTGGATCAATGGGGTTTGTGAATCGGAGGTTACGGAAAAGGAAATGGGGTGATGATTTATATCTGAGCCGGAGAGCCGCCAGCTCGGCTAGGCTGGGCTGGGTGGGGTTAGCGGTTTGGCGGCTCTCCTGGCGCTCCCCTGGCTAGACAGGTGCTCCTCACGAGAGGAGGAGAGCCGTCTCTCCTGCACCTCCCCCCCCCCCCCACGGAGCGCTCCGTATCCCGGGAAACGGCCCCTGGGGTTCCGCTGGCGTTCGGTTTGAGCGTTACCCAGCGGATCGGGGGGGGGTGGGGTGGGTGTGTTCTAAGTCTGTGGAAGTGGGGGGTCCTGCGCGGTTCTGTGGACTGTTCAGTCCCTGCACATTGCAGGGGTCCACCAGAGCTCCTGCTCCAAGCTCACCTTTCCCTTCCTGTTCCCCCAGACCTGACCATCTCAGCTGCCACGTGAAACACGTTCATTCCTCAGAACGACCCTTCAAGTGCCAAGTAACGGTAAGACTGCATTTTTGCAAACCTATTTGATTCTTATTTATGTTTTGGGGGAAACCATTTCTGCTCCTGGATATTCTTAGGAGATTCCCTAACTGCGTTCTCCTTGCTTGTCATGTCGATGGTTTGCTTGAAGGATATTACTCTGTTTTAAAGTGAGATGTTGAATGAAATTATCTAGCTTCACTGAGCATGCTCGGTTTGTGTGATGTCACTGAAGCAACACTGAGCATGCTCGGTTTGTGGGATGTGACTGAAACAACACTGAGCATGCTCGGTGTGTGGGATGTGACTGAAGCAACACTGAGCATGCTCGGTGTGTGGGATGTGACTGAAGCGACACTGAGCATGCTCGGTGTGTGGGATGTCACTGAAGCGACACTGAGCATGCTCGGTCTATGTGAAGTTTTTGCTGAATGCAGACACTGAGCGCGCTCGGTGTGTGTGTGTGTGCCCGCAGGCTTGTACACAGCCGCCTTCGCCACCAAAGACCGACTTCGCTCCCACATGATCCGGCACGAGGGCAAGGTCACCTGCAACATCTGCGGCAAGATGCTGAGCGCGGCCTACATCACCAGCCACCTGAAGACGCACGGCCAGTCCAGCTTCAACACCTGCAACAAAGGTACGCGTGCCGCGACCTCGCCTCGCCTCGCCACACGCGCAGGACACGCCCTCCTCAGGGTGTTTGGGAGGACAGGTGTGATGCCACCGAAGTTACCTGTTAATCCGACAGAATAGCGGAGATACCTCCTTTCAGTGTCTTTGTACGGCAGCTTACCATCCTTCAGGTTCTCACTCCAACCCTAACAAACACATCTCACTCAACAGCTAGAGCAGGGCTGCCCAACCCTGTTCCTGGAGGTCTGCTGTCATTCAGGTTTTCTCTCCCAACCCTAACAAAGCATTCCTCATTCAGCAGTTAGCCTGTTGAGCTGCTAATTAGTATTTGGCGTGCCAAATTGGGGTTGAAATGAAAACCTTCAGGATGGTAGATTACCGAGAACAGGGCTGGGAACCAGGGATTTACTTGATCCCTTGTGGTCTTCACCTAGCTGGCTAACCCTGTGAACACCGTACCTCGCTGCGGTTAGCCGGGAGACGCTAACCCTGTGAACACGGTACTTCACTGCGGTTAGCCGGGAGACGCTAACCCTGTGAACACCGTACCTCGCTGCGGTTAGCCGGGAGACGCTAACCCTGTGAACACCGTACCTCGCTGCGGTTAGGTGGGAGACTGTAACCCTGTGAACACCGTACCTCGCTGCGGTTAGGTGGGAGACTGTAACCCTGTGAACACCGTACCTCTGCTGGTGGGAGACGTGAACATCGTACCTCGTGCGGTTAGGTGGGAGACTGTAACCCTGTGAACCCGTACCTCGCTGCGGTTAGGTGGGAGACTGTAACCCTGTGAACACCGTCCTCGCTGCGGTTAGGTGGGAGGTGTGAACACTAACCCTGTGAACACCGTACCGTACCTCGCTGCGGTTAGGTGGGAGACTGTAACCCTGTGAACACCGTACCTCGCTGCGGTTAGGTGGGAGACTGTAACCCTGTGAACACCGTACCTCGCTGCGGTTAGGTGGGAGACTAACCCTGTGAACGCCGCCCCTGCCTCGCACCGCCTGGCTCAAAGGCCAGCCGCTCTCCTCCGAGTAATTTCACAGAGCCGACGTCTTCGAGGTACTGTACAGAGGGGGGGCCGCATTCCCCGGGATTAGTTCACAACCCACGGGGGGGGGGGGTTTAGTCAGTCCAGCTTTTGGAGGCTGAGTCAGAGCCTTCAACACCCCCCCCCCCCCCCCCCCCCCCCCCACTTCTCCCCCCTCCTCCTAAACACCTGTCCACTTACCCAGCTGTCTGTTCTACTTAACAGTCTCGATGTATGACATCACCCCCCCCCCCCCCCCCCCCCCCAGCTGAAAAAGCCAGACGGAGCATGGCATTCTGGCGATTTCCCGTGTAAGCTCTGACTCATCGCAGAAAGGCGGGCGCGTACTCTCGCTATCGAATATAGAGGAAGCTGAGTAATTTCGGACGGTTCCCCTCTCGCTGGCGCCGGAGAAAGAACGTTCTGTATTCCGCTTCTTAATCGGCCGGGACCGGGGGAGGCAGCGCAGCATCATAGGTCAGCGTAAATAACCCAATATTGACACGGCGGCGCGTGCGGTCCACTCCCTCCACAGTACAGCAGTGTGGCGGCTGCCAAGCAATCAGCCCGTTTTGAAAGAGTCCATATTTAGAGCGAGGAAGATCTTGTGCTATTGTACCACGCGCACACGCACGCAGACTCGCTAATGAAATTGGTTCATTCTGGGATGTACATTCCCATAATTTATGGGTGTCCAACTCACCCTACCACCTCAGCACAAAAGGGAAAATTACCTCGGTAATGATTAGTCATCGGAGACATTCTTTATAGGTGAAAGCCAGACACTTGCAGGCTGGATTTTTGCAGTTGGGTCTTGAATGGATGGAACCGTGCCAGGGCACAGGCAGCTTTGGGGCACAGGCAGCTTTGGGACACAGGCAGCCTTGGGGCACAGGCAGCTTTGGGGCACAGGCAGCCTTGGGGCACAGGCAGCTTTGGGACACAGGCAGCTTTGGGGCACAGGCAGGGCTGTGCTGCTCTCGTTGAGAACATTGCATGCGGAGAGACAGGTACTCGTTTGCCAAGCTGAGCTGGGGACTTGACCTTGCTGCCATTGATTTTGGATTTTATGGAGAGCGTTTGTAAAGATCTGTTTGGAAACAGATCTGGGGACTGGCTGTAAATATGTTTGTATACACTGTCTGCAACTGAACAACTACACCCTCCTTCGTAGCCATTGCTTTTCAGAACTTGCCCTGCTTCACAGCTAGCTAGTGTCGCTGTTTACGAAGAAGAGGACGGTCCCCTCTTGCAGAGGGATGGGGATATTAAATTAGCAGGTCGGAGGTGATTGGTTGACTAAAGAAAGTTTTTTTTTTTTTGTAGAAAAATTCTGTTGCTTGATTCGCCTGTTTCACAAGGGAAATTACTGAAACTCTCAGCTACATTTAAAACCTCTCATCAAACGGTTTCACAGTGTGTCACAAAATGTCACAACCGTACCGCAATATGAGTCTACAACCCATGAAAATCACTGACATTTGTGTCCCATTTAAATCCAGCTCAGAGATGACTGTTTTTCAAAAAAAATAATGATCACTAAAAAAAAAAAAATAATAATAATAATACTAATAGTAATTGGTTTTACCCCATATATTTTAAGCTAAATTTGTATTGGTGTGCTGGGGCAGGGCTGGCCAATAAGATATTTACTATTACCCATAACAAGAATATCATTGTTAATATTATTTTTATTCTGTATGTGCTTCACTGTGCAGGTGAATTTATTTAATATTTATTTTATGCAGTTAAATGGGGTTAATGTGCTGTTGGGAGGACTTCCTGTTAAAAGTGTCTGGGCTTTGCAGAGTTCCGTCCTGTGGCCAGGAGCCCTGCAGGATGGCTTGTGATTGGCCAGGAGCCTCGTAGGATGGCTTGTGATTGGCCAGGAGTTCTGCAGGATTGCACATGATTGGCCAAGACCCCTGCAGGATGGCTCGTGATTGGCTGTGCTGCTCTTTTCTTTATTGTTCTAAAGTCTTCCCTTTCTCCCCCCCTCCTCCCCCCCCCCCCCCCCCCCCCCCCCCCCCCCCCCCCCCCCCAGACACTAACAGCGTGTGCAACTCCGCCTCGGCCACGCCCGTCACGGCCTCGACCGCCATCACCACGGCGATGAACCGCGGCAACATCAGCAGCAACCCGGTCACCATCGCGGCGCAGATGAGCATCGCCACCAACACGGTCAACATCACCTCGCCCGTCAACCTCCAGCACCCGGTCACCATCACGGGGCCCGTCAACATCGCCTCGGTCAACATCCCCGCCACCGCGCCCATGAATATCGCCCACCCGGTGGCCATCACCACGCCCATGCCCATGAACATCGCCGGCCCCCTCAACATCGCCATGAGGCCCATGGAGAGCATGCCCTTCCTGTCCCAGGTCCTGCCCTCCTCGCCTCCCTGGTAAACGACGGATAAAACGACAACAAAAAAAAAAAAAAAACCCGCCTCGTCCGGACTCTACCACCCTCGCATCCAGTCCCTCCCGTGTGCCCGCCCCCCCCAGGGCTAAGCCCTCACCCCTCGACCCCCCCCAAACCGCCCCCCCCAGTCGCTGGGTACAGAGGGCGAGGGGGGGGCAGGAGACTTCAACCCAGGAAACGGAGAAACGCGAAGAACCCCGTCGGCCAGGTTACCCAGGGACCGACTCGGCTCTCCGTCCCCCGAAACACCGCGGCGTTCTCCACACGCAGCTCCCGGTGCGAAAGGGGAGGGGCGTGACCGCGACCGCACCCTGCGGACTGGATGGAAGAGGAGGAGGCGTTGTTCAGGGTGAAAGAGGGAGAGAGAGAGAGAGAGAGAGAGAAAACGAGTAGGAGGGAGGAAAACAAAGACTTGCACCTGCTGGTTTTAATGTTTCAATGGTAGTTTTGCAGAGCATTGGATTTTTAGTTTGGTTTTTTTTAAATTTTGTTCTGTTTTTTTATTATTATTATTATTATTATTATTATTATTATTATAGCCTGTTAATCAGTATTTAATAGCATTTTAAAACATTTTAAGGAATAAAGTCTAAAAATGAGGGACAGCGGACTTCCATGGAAGTGGAGGTTTTTTTTCTGAGAACGTGTCCTGTGTGTGAATGTGCTTTGTGCAGACTAGGGGAGGGAGGACGTGTGGATCTGAGGTACAGTTGCCGTAGGGACGTCTGACCGGAACGGGCCGGGTGACTTCCGCCCTCTCCTGTCCCGCGGTCATCGTCTGCACCCTCCGTTATTACGTCTGCGCAAAATGGCTCCCTTCCCTTAGTTAGCTTTCTTCATTCGGTTTTTTTTTTTTTTTAAATGGGATCGCTTTGATGTGCTTCTTTTAACTTGGTTGGCCGCGTACCTTCGCTGTCATTTTTATAGGAGACGAGAGCAACGAGTTCTTGCACTGTTCCGCGTGTACCGTTCCGAGAACCGGAGGGAAAGGAGGAGAAACAACAGTATTATCAAAGATGAAATGCTAGTGTTGGGCAATCAGCCCTTAAGTGTAGAGAACGGCGCCATCTAGTGGCTGGCAGACCGCATGCTGTGAGGTGGGTCCTAAAGTTCACCATTTTATTCTAATTATCATGTTGGTGACAGAGAAGTAGAGGTTTGCTAGGATTATTTTGTACCCTTAATTTCTGTTTTCTGGAATTGGATTTTTATCAACATTAGGTTTATCCTGGATTTATTTTTTGTTATGTTACTTTGTAAATATTTAATACCATATACTACTCTTTCCTTAGGGAAAATAAAGTACCCCCCCCCAGGCTAGAGATTCAGAGTTGTACAGCTGAGCTCTCAGGCGCTGGGACGTGGGGGCGAAAGAGTCTACTTTACATTATGGGTCAATTCTTAATCAGAGCCTTCAAAACTTAAACCCTTAACCGGCTATCTGTTACTGGTGAGAGATGAATCGTGTAGTGTCAGGTTTGCATAGAAGGGAGCTTGGGTGGGTGGACAGACCCACCTGCCAACAAAAAGAAAGGAAATATTTCACTGTTGCAGTGAGATGTGAGGTGCACAGTTGCTATTAATTTACATTTAGTGCTCAGCATGTCCGTTTATTCACACCTGGAAATCGCTCGAATAGTTGTGCAGTGCGTTCGTGGTGTGCTGCGTGCTCCAAGCCCCGCCCCCAGCCGCCAATAAAAAAGAGACACTGCACGAGGACCGAAGTGCTGCGTTAATTTGTCGCGAGCTCTAAGACTGTCTGACGTGAAGTATAGAGGACGGAAAACACTAATAAATTTCACCCTGTTCATTTTAACCCGCTCGACGTGGCAGAAGCCGCGAGGTAGAGCAGCACCGCCGTAGTGCTGCGCGTCTTCCTCGCTCACGCACGAGGTGCGGTGTCCCTGAGCTTTTTTCGGTTTTACACGAGCCGTACAGCATAACTCCCGTCATGAAAAGAAGTCAACTTCGACAGGGGATTGGGCGTGAAAAAAAAAAAAAACGCAAATTCCTCTTGGGAGCTGTTCGGCTCGTTTTACAGCAAACTTTTCTCTTCTTTATTTTTACTTAATTGCCACAAAATAAAATAAAGATGCAATTATTTTTTTTGAAGCTTATCCATCAGCAGAAGATTACACCGGGAGCGGAGCACGGCTAATCCGCTAGGGAGGGTGACGGAAGGAAGCTAACGCGGCGCGGCGTCTGCTCCGGTCCCGGTTGAATAAATTCAGCCGTTGGGCTGCATTCGAATCTGATCTTCCACATTTTAATGTCATGGCTGAATAAGCAGATTTCTGCTCCCTGCTAAGGCAGATGAATGTATATCTTTGTACAAAACTATTTAGTTCTGAGGACGTGGTAGTTACGGATAGATACGTGCAAGAGAGGAAGAAGAAACAAGTAAGATAACCTTTTTATAAAAAAAAGAAAAACAAACAAAAAAAAACTTTTGTATTAGAACATTAACAACGGTAATTTTGTATATATGAATACTAGGCTTTCTGATTAGCAGAAAGGTAAAACATTCCTACATTTTTTTAATGTATGTCTGTCAAAAAATAATTATGTAAACATATGCGCAATGTTTCCTGTGCCTTTTATTTGGGTTGTCTAAATAAAAGAAAATGATAAAACACCAGTGTGTCTGCCCTCTTGGTACAGTCCGGCTGCCTCACCACCCTCACCTCTGTCCTGCTTGGTACAGTCCAGCTGCCTCACTGCCCTCACCCCTGTCCCGCTTGGTACAGTCTGGCTGCCTCACCCCTGTCCCGCTTGGTACAGTCCGGCTGCCTCACCGCCCTCATCTCTGTCCTGCTTGGTACAGTCCAGCTGCCTCACTGCCCTCACCCCCGTCCCACTTGGTACAGTCCGGCTGCCTCACCACCCTCACCCCCGTCCCTCTTGGTACAATCCGGCTGCCTCACCGCCCTCCCCCCGTCCTGCTTGGTACAGTCCGGCTGCCTCACCACCCTCACCCCTGTCCCGCTTGGTACAGTCCGGCTGCCTCACCACCCTCACCCCCGTCCTGCTTGGTACAGTCCGGCTGCCTCACCGCCCTCATCTCTGTCCCGCTTGGTACAGTCTGGCTGCCTCACCATCCTCCCCCCCCCCCCCCTCCCTCTTAGTACAATCCGGCTGCCTCGACCACCCCCCCCCCCCTCTTGGTACAGTCCGACTGCCTCACCACCCTCACCCCCGTCCTGCTTGGTACAGTCTGGCTGCCTCACCGCCCTCACCTCTGTCCCGCTTGGTGCAGTCTGGCTGCCTCACCACCCTCACCCCCGTCCTGCTTGGTACAGTCTGGCTGCCTCACCCCCCCCCCCCATCCCTCTTAGTACAATCCGGCTGCCTCATCACCCTCCCCCCCGTCCCTCTTGGTACAGTCCAACTGCCTCACCGCCCTCACCCTCCCAGGTAAACCTCATCTGCTTGTCCTAAAATGGCACCCCCACCTTGTTCTTGATCACAGTTAAGTATGTACTACTCTGGCCAATTGAAACAGTATGCAGTGTGCTGTGAGACTGATCACTGTGCTTGTGATTGAGCAGACGTGGTGTGTTTCCACCAAAGCAGGATTACTGAGTTAGAAGGGTGACTACACTGAGTTAAACTCGAAATAGTGCATTTGCTTCAGCCCATGTTCCATAATGTGCAGGTATCCAGGTTTTACTCTGCAGTTATCCAGCTAATTGTATAATCCTGCTTTGTGAAACAGGGCATTAGATTACGGAATTAGCTGGATAACTGCACTGAGTAAAACCCAGAACCTTACTGAACGTGGAACATGAACTGTAGTATAAAGGGTTGTTCTGGGTTTCACTCGGTGCGGTTATCCAGCTAACTCGGTAATCCTGCTTTGTGACGCAGCGCCCAGGCGATCTACCCCCTCTGCTCTGTCACACGGAGCACTCAGGCAGCTGGACATTCTCTAGCCCCCTCCGTCAGGTGCAGGTTTGCTCAAAGCGGTCTGCGGTCCAGGTGAGTGTCACCTGTCAACTGTGGGCTTGGTCACGTTAACGCAAGCAGAGTGGGGAAAGGAGCAGAGGTTCCTGCTGGCCCCTCCCCTACTGCAGCCCCCCTCTCCCCGCCGGGCCCCCGGCCCCCCGCAGCTGCTGTCCTGCCTCCCCCACACCAGTTTGGGTGCCCGGAGAATGAGCAGCGCCACCTGGCCTGTCCCAGGAATGCATAGGCCTGTCAGGCGCTCTGGGGTATGTCCGTTCACACTGCCCACACCATATCTCCCCAAAATCTGTGTACACTCCCCCCTCTGCTGGGACACTGGACCCATTGACTCATTCAAGTGCGCCTTATTCGAATGACAGCGAGCTGGATCATGTGACCAAAACGCTTTAAAAACGCAAAAAGACATACTGTGTGAAAGTAGACTGTACTGCCAGTTCACATTTCTGTTCCCCAATTGCGTGCCAGCGAATCACCCTACACCATCTACTGTGTTCACAAATCATTAATAAATGCGTTTCCAACTGCCTTCATTGCCATTTGTGTTTGAAATGATGCTGCCCTGGTCACATGGAAGCATCTAAAGCAGTATTGATTTTTCCTTCCATTTCCTGTCTGTGACCTTTCAACTCTTCATGGACCAGCTGCTGCACAAATAACCCCAGAGGTGTGCCTTTCAGGCTTAAAGGTCAGTGACGTCCTGATTCTTCCCAAATGTTTGGTGTTCGTTTTGCTGCCACCCCAAAATGAACAGACATACTTTTAATGATGGTGACCAACATAACAATGCATCTGAGTGTTCAAATACAAATGTAAAAATCAAGAAATATATAGAAATTATAGGCAGTACTGCACTGTAAACAAAATATATCAAAACTACAGGATATAGCTTGTTCAGATATTTGTAACACTCATTAGAATTTTCTATTAGAAACTTAAATGGTGAATTGAAAAACTCAAGGTTTCTAGGCCTTTGTAAATCACATTAATGCTGTTCTCATTACTCACTTGCAAACATACAATGAGGTTGAATGTTCAGAAGGATGAACGCTCAGTGTCTTCCACGTAACCGTTACGTCTCAGTAATACAACGCATAACCTTCAGATAGCGTTGTAAACTAGTCACAATTACGCAAAGAAAAATCGTTTATACAAATGAGAATGACTGATTCAATTATACACTCCGCTCAATTCAGTTAAACAAGAAGCATCATAGCTATCATTCAAACTGACACACAGTCGTTCGCTGTAGTGTACCAGGTGTGAGTTAATTGTTCCTATATTTACATATTTTAAAGGATGTACAGCCTTGTATAAAATACAGCCATGCTGCAGAATTAACCTGCCATCATTAACTATCCTTAAAAACGACTTGCCATATTTTGTCAGTGAAGAATTAAACCGCAAAATGACGGAGAAAAAATATAATTGTCATTTAAAGTAAACTTAATGCAATTGGATAGTTCAAAAAAAGTGAAATGCATCAACTGACGTGAAATTCTACAGTAGCCTACTTGCACATAAATTTACATCTTTTTTTTTCATTTTTTTTACAGGGTAGCCGGATGTTGCCCTAATAAAAGCTTTAGACAGCCTGTTAGTTCCTAAAATATTTAAAATCACGTTGTTATGTGCCGTTGCTATTTACTGCGAAGTCTGCGGTTGCTCAGTAATAGACAGTTATTTCCTATAGTCCAGTTATGCAGTGTTCTTCTTTGCATTACCTATATCTACGATTAGGAAAATTTAAAATTGTGATACTGCAATATTGCAGTTTAAACTGCTGCAACGTTTCCCTAATTGTATTACTCAATACACCGCAAGAGGGCTACTTCTCCCATATTGAAGTCCATTGGAATTAAAATAGTGTTACTTTATGTATATGGTTAATGAGTTAAACAAGTTTAAATAGTTAATTTTCTTGACAGTTGATGGCGCGACATATCATGTCTAATTTATTTTCTAAACAAAGCTTTGAGAAATAAATAATTTACTTTTTTCTTATTCTTCTTTAGTTATCTCACTGCTTGTAAGAGTTATTTCCAGTGCTGTTTCATTTCCTCCAGTTCTGCGGCGTCCCTTTGTCTGGAACGGGTCTTTCTCAATCTCGGTCCATCCGCTTGGGCCGTGTATACTCTACCGCTTTCGGCTGTATTACTCCATTCTGTCCGCTAGGAAGCTGTCTGGCTCTTTGTTTTGCTGCGAGTTGTACCGTAATATCTGACCAACAGATATTTTTCTGCATCTACTCTATTTAAACACTTGCCTTGCTGAATCGCTAGCAGGCTAGGTACCGTTGTATCCAGTGTTTTTCTATAGTCTATGGTTCCATCCCAACTTGGTCTCCAAGCCTGGACCGTACCTCTACACCGGCAGACTACCGTGACAAGTTGCGCGTCAATAACGATCGTGCGGTTACGGTGTTGAAAATAGGAATGTTGTGTCTTTTTGGAGAGGTGCTGGCTCGCTGTCTGGTTTGGTAAGTAGCCTTTCGTTCATCGTCTCTCCATTCAGAATTTCACATTTTACGTCTCCACTGAGGTACGGGACACGCTAGCTAATTAGCTTTCAAGCTATGGATAGTTATGGGTCCATTTAAGGGTATAGTTGTAGTTTTAGTTGTAGTTGTAGCGAGATCGTGTATCTAATGAGCTTGCTAGCTAGTGTGATATGAAAAGTGTGACAAGATAAAGGCTTTGATAGCTAGCTAAGGGAATCATTGGGGGTTGTGATAGCAGCTGGGTGTTTTCATGATGGAATGTTGGGAAAAGACGAGGCCTCCACCCCTGCGTCCCGTGCTTTTTTCCACGGAGGTGTACGTGGGGTTGCAACACAAAGCCGTTGCCCGTTTGGAATATGCAACGTACAGGCTGTCACATCCGTTCTGAAAGAAATGGCCATTCCAGTAGTTCTTAAAAATAAAGATTTGCTTTGGTATGAAGGAAGCGCAGCAAGCTAGTTAATACTACTTTATGCATATCGCCAACTAGCTAGCTAGCTAGTTAGCTATGTTTCCAGCTAACTATTAGGCAGAGTATCGATGCGAACGTTATTCCCTGGCTGTGTATTTACTAACGTTACGAGCTAAACTGTGCAAATCCCACGACTAATTCCAATTTTCTTTTTCATTAGCCTGCTTGCACAAGTTTATGTGGTTTAGGTCGTTATAGTTTTGAACCTAGCCACCCGGGTTGTAAATGTAGACTAAGTATAATTTAATTAGCAAATGTTAATTTAACGGCAGTCCCATCTGAAATTATTTTATCAGTTGACTTTGCTAAATTCCTTTTAAAACACGACAACAGTAGCATATCAGTTTCTTGCAGAACGCAGGCGCCCCTGTGAGAATATCTGGACTGGGGTTTTAATCGTAGTATCCACCGTTAAATATGCCACCATCTGATTCTGAACGGTGCTGACCGGTCCACTCAAACATTTTCACTGTGCAACAAAGACAAAGTGTCAACGACACTACGGCACATTCATCAGGTCTAACAAACGACGCTCCTCGTCAAACATTTACTTAATGCAATACAATTAATAAACAACGTGTAATTATTTTATTTCTATTAGTAAAAAGTTTCACTTTGGCATAGTCTGACAGCTGTAATTGTATAGCAAAACAATGCGCATTTAATATGTTTTGAGATGGAGACCACGCTTTTGGAAGATAAGCTTGGCTACCTAATGTCATTTTCTCCAAACCGTAAATTTAGAATACTAGATTCCATTTGTCGGGAATGGTTCCGTCTAGCCAGAAAGCTTCAGGCTGTTTTTCCTGCCTGTGTGATTTATCTAGTAATTTTTCAGAACGGAAGATGGCTTTTGACCAGCTTCTGCGGAATGAATTATCCTTCAGTGTAGTATGACCCCAGAACGTGATCTTGTACCGTTAATAAGGACCATAACTTGAGGTTGATGCCAGAGCCTGGCAGAGAGATGGTGTGTTATTATTAGTAGATGGGGAAATAAAGAAATGATGACAACGTTATATTGAAGTCATGCCCGTTAAAAAGGGTCAGCCTACATTTAAACTGGCAGGTTCATCATGGTTATTTGCAGCTCGATCTTTTTTTTTTCGAGGTAGTGTCCTCTGCTTTCGGAAGAACGCCATTTCTGTGCCATTTTTTCATACATAAATTCAGTCTGTGGTGCATCAGCCGTATTTTCACCATTTGGAGGAAGTAGGACTTCAGTCCCAACAACAAGCAGTCAGTGCGCATAAACGTGGCTGTTCGGAAACCGACACTACATGTGTTTTTCATCATTTTCCTAAAAATGGTTTGAGCCTCACTTTGACTGTGGCCCCAAAGCGAATCTGATCCAACCACAAACACTTTGTCCTTGCAGTTTGAAGTATTTGGCCCTAAATATTGGAATGTGTTCTTTTGTTCATTTTTTTTCACGTTGAGCTGAGACTTGGTATTTAAAAAAAAATAAAAACTATTTCTTATGATTCGAATGATCCATCACAAAACAATCTTGTGAAACTCTGAAAGCTCTGTCTCTTCGTTAAGGAAATCTCTTTCCTCCTTTTGTTTGGCTGGGACGAGATGGATTGCCCCTGGGAGGTTGCTCAGTTCGCTGTAAGGGGCCCAGGTTCTCCAGGAAGCGCTGCCCCGTCGAGCCGGAGCGAACCTTGGCCGGCGGGCTGGGGCCAGCCTCGGGCGGGTTTCGGAAGGGCTGATCCGTAATCCGTGCGCCCTGGGCCGGGGCCTCCTGGCGAGAGATCAGCGTGTGGAGAGGTGTTCTGTGGAGGCCTCCACACCTGGCCCCATTCTGGGATTAAATCTGTAGGCCTTGGATTCACCCCCCCCCCCCCCCCCCTGTGGAACACCTGAAACTCATTAACCCAGATTCTTTACATGTGTTGCGTGATACGGCAGTGTAGCATATGTTGCGTGGGGCGGCAGTGTAGCATAATGGGTATGGAACTGGTCTTGTAACCTAATGATCACAGGTTCGATTCCCGGGCAGGACACTTCGTTGAGTACCCTTAAGTACCCTTGAGCAAGGTACCTTTACCTGCATTGTTTCCATATATGAAAAAGTTGTGTAAGTCACTCTGGATAAGAGCGTCTGCTAATGCCTTTAATGCAATGCAGTGATACCTGAGCTCGTGCTGTAGCCTCTGAAGTCTGCACCCCTCGTTATCTTTTACGGTTGCCAGCGATCGGAGAGCGTGGCTCCGTGCCGAATCCCAAGTTGTGGGCTCGTGTGGAGAAGATCGAGCTGTTGGGAACTTGCCGAGTGCCAGTACCAACAACCGTCGATTCGTTTGTAGTTTTCTGTCCGTTTAGAGTGGTTGACGCGTACTGTAAACCAAATAAACCGAAGGTAGTCTCCTTTCACCACATTGCTTACTGGTTGGTCGCCTCCTTTCTCTGTTGAGGTATCATGTACCAATCAATAGCTCTCAAATCTGAGCTCTTCAGTTTTCGTCTTTTTTTTTCTAGACAAAATCTAGAAGTCTAGAGGGGTGGAAATCTCGGTTGAGAGATGTTTTGACGTTAACGGACAAGGTTAGCTCACTCAGCCTTACTTTAGCTCAGGTTTCCCCCAGATATAGCCTGGCTATGTCCAAGCCGACTAGAAAACTTTCACATTTCAATCAAATCCTGCCGGTTTTTCGCCGAATGTCGAGATGGCATGCCTCATCGTCATTCCTGGTAAAGAGGAGCAGCAGCTGCACGCAGCTTCAGAAACTTCTGGTGCAGACTGACGGAATGTTCCGGACCCAAATGAGCAAAGGCCCTCGTAGAGCTAGCCATAAAATCAGCAGCACCTTGAATCACTTTGGGGCTGAAAACCATCAGGTCCTGTCTTGAGAAGCTCAGTTTTTAAAAATGTTTTCTTGTTTTTTCGCCCCCCTCCTTTCTTTCCGATTTAACATAATAGAGTGATTCTAGAAACCAAACCAACAATCTCCGTCTTTTTAGCAAATTCTCTCTTGACGTCATGCAAGGAAACATAGCACAGATGACAAGGGGAGCTGCGTCCAATCGGATGCCTGGAATCTGCCTGCCCCGGCTGCACAGGAAGTGCAATGCTTCAGGGACGTGGCTGCACAGCTCAGCTGATGTTTTAAAAGAAGAGATTGATCTTCTGTTCGAAGACAGAGAAGAAGGGTAACCTGACTCCATGCAGCCGAGATGGCCTGCGTGCTAATCTGCACCATCTCGGGTTGATGGAGGTCCTTACAGTGATTGTCAACGTATTGGTTTGGATATCCATCCAAGACAGCTGCCACTTGAGAAATCAAAGGACTCTTTAGGAGCGTAGTTGGGTCAGGCACAGTTTACAAAATATGCAAAAAGAAGTTGTCAATACATATTATTGTAGCATTCCAAATGTTTGAACATTCTGGGTAATTTGAGAACACTGAGGGTTCTTTTAGTTTTTTTTTTTTAAACGGTGAGGGAGTAAGGGATTCCCTTGGAAACAGTGACTCATTTTCAGCCAGGAAAATTATCCGTATTGATTGGTTAATTATTTCATGCATTTCTGAGCATAAATATTTGATCAGTATTGAAGGCTGTTCTGTGAAGCTCACGGTCCACACCCTGTGTCCGTTTGAAAGGGTCCGTACCAGTGAGCACTTCTGAAGGGTGTCTGTCTGGGCAGCTGTCAGTCACAGCGTGAGTGCATGGGAGCAATGCAAGGTGGCCGGGGCTGGGCAGCTGTCAATTACAGCGCAGTGCATGGGAGCAATGCAAGGTGGGCGGGGCTGGGGTTGAGGAAAGGGCTGGTTGCGGCAAAACGCCAGCAGTGGAACATCACAATTCATTTTGAGTTCAGCAGCAAATGGAGCGCATTCCAGCTGAAATGTGTAGCGTATCACAGAGGTCAAAAAGTTCTGCCTTGAGTTTTTAAAATACAATGTTTTTTGATTGCCCCAGACAGCTTTAGTGTGCACTGAAGAATGTCTTATGTACTCTCGCAGGTGTCCAGTGGCCTGTGGGCTTTTCCACTGGCCTTTGCAGGGGTGTCGCTGTCGGTCCAGGCGTGCTCCTGGGGGGGGGGGGGGGTACAGGCCCTGATCTCTGTAAAGCTTGGAGACTAAGCCCTTTGTAAAACCAGCTTTACATACGATGCGATACGATACGATACTTTATTGTCTGATTACTCAGGAATTTGTCCTGCGTTGTCGTGGCAATGGTTCAATATACCTGATGCCGTCTCAACATGGTTCACAACTGTGCAGCGCCCCGGAAGTAGTACTTATGAAATGATATAGACATATAAACATATAAAATCAAATTGAATTGTTTGCTGTTTAAAGCAAGAAAATACCCTTCAAGCAACTCCAGGCAGCTCGTTCAGTGACATCATGTTTCCAGAGACTATGCAAAGTGAACACATTCGTTTTATGGTGCTTAATCGCAATCATAAACAAAGATCCGGTACTTCTGCTCTTCTTCGTCTGTAAGCAACGCAAGCTCTTCAGTCAAGGCTTAGGACTAACAAGGCATGATTTGGGTGCAGGCGACCTGGTCAAGGGGTCAATACTGTTGTTCTTCTATGTCTAATGTTAGCCAAGGTACATATAAATCGCAATTGTTGTCCACCTAATAGGAAAAGCTGCAGAAAGTGAAGTAAGCCTATAAATTGAGTTTATTTTCAGAATTGTGCTATCCCCAAGGACCTCAGCACCAAGAAAACTAAAAACAAAACATCTGTAGTTATGTTGTGTAATAATGTTTCACTTTGTACTTTAGCCATTATGTTACAGCATCGCATTGTAATGTAAGAGTTGTATAATGGAAATATATTGATTTGTTCCACTCCTAGAGGTGCAGTTCTGCTAAGCTTAACCCCAGTAGTGGTCAGGGTTTTTGGGGAGCACAGTGGGCTGTCCCAGAGGCCTAATCCTCAAAGGGCATTGGTGCTGGATCACGATGGTAAGGATGTAGGAGGTCTGTTTGTGCCCCCCCCTCCCCCCCCCAGGCCTTTGATTACAGCTGCTTGTGCCAGACAGCTGGTGCCACTCCCCTCCTCTTTTAAAGCTCCCATTTGCATGTGGCTTAGCGACCCTGCTGCCTGGCCCTCCCAAAGGATGATGGGAAAAAGACAGACTGCCCTGGTGGCTCCCATCTGGTAGGCTGGCTCCTCCTCCAGTGGCTGGCAGTCATGTGACCCCCTCTGGGAATCATGCTGCTTTTATTATTGGGATTTCTCCTGGGTGGGGGTGGGGTGGGGTGGGGGGGCATTGACTCTTTATGGATGCACCTGTCCCCTGGAGTTCTCCTGTACTTGAGTGTGTGAGTGTGTGTGTGTGTGTGTGTGTGTGTGTGTGTGAGAGAGAGTTTGTGTGTGTGTGTGTGTGTGTGTGTGTGTGCAATCTTTGTCTTTTGTTGCTGTTCAAATTCACTGCTATCTAAATTAAAAAGCTTCTGGATGGCTTATATCGCTCTTTGAATCTGGATGTTTTAGGTCCGAGTCACTGAGCTGACACCGTCAGCCAATCCACACACTGCGTAGGTCTACACCGTCCCTGCGCAGAGTCCATCCAACACAAGCACTTCACTAATGGTGCACTAGCTGCTAGCTTGCTGCTAGCTTCTGCCTTCCTTTTCCCAGAGAAGCAGCTGTGCATCATTGATTCTGTCGCACTTTGATGATGTCATTAGATGATGTCATGGATTTCTCTAGGCTGTCCCCAGATCAGTTGTATGTGAAATGCAGGGTATGGAGATGGCCCTTTGCTGTAGCTCTGGGCTTTGCTGTGTTCCCTGGGCCTGAGTGTACTGCCTCTCCCCAACCCTGCACCTGAGGAGCCTCAGGTCCAGCAGGCTTTCATTGTTATCCAGCACTTGGTCAATTAAAGCAGTTTAATATGCAGCTATATCACCTGACCTGCATTCATGGGTTCTCATTGGATGCAACAAAGGGAAAAAACAAAAACTAGCTGACCCTGTGGCTCTCCGGGAGCAGGGTTAGGGACCCCCCTGCCGTTGGCAAAGATCTCTTCACTTCATCTTCTTCCTGACTCTAGCCATCATCTTCTTCGCTGAAACCCCAGTGTTCCTGACGAGCCTTCCTGTTCTCCGTCTACGACTTCAAACCCATTTACCAATCGCAACAGCAACTCCACCCCTGCTCAACACCTCCTGGTAGTTTGTGAATCCGGCTAACAAAATAGTTTTTAAGCAATTTTTAATTACTTTTTTGTACTTGGTAACTCAACGTACTAATACAGTTTGTTTCATTGAAACTAATTTCCCTCTTTCTTTGCTCTTTTTGCTCCTTTTTAATAAGATGATGGTGTTGTTTAGAAGACTGTGGCGTGAGTTTAAGCGGTCTTGCTTAATCAGCCTAGCGCCAGCGCCTGTCCCGGGAGGAGAGGGTTGAGAACGAGTTCTGAGACCAAGTGGAATTTTCCACCGCTCGTGCCCCAAACCACCAGCGAGGCTGGGGGCCTCAACTGGGGAGGGGGGGATTTGTTCATTTTGTTTTGGAAAGTCCGGATGTCAGGCTTTTCCGTTTTTTCAGAAACATTTGAGATCTGAGAATGTGCCGGCGTGTGTGTGTGGTTGTACACATGTGCATGTGCGTGAGCAGGAGTATGTGTGTGTGTGTGTGTCGGTGTGTGTGTCATCCCTTGGGAACCGAAGAACAAATGTTCTGGTCTGTTCCCAGTTTTTTGGAACACACGAAACAGATCACCCCCCCCCCCCCCCCGCCGCTGTTATAATCATCACGGGCCCAGCAGTGTGCTGGAGAACATGTGGCTGGCAAGCAGAGTGGAGGTTTCTGGGAACCGGGAAGGGGCGGAGCCTCCAGTAAACTGGCCCTCTCCTCCCCGCCCACGCAGCTGTGAGCCGCCCCTTCCTCGATTGGGCCCGTATCCCCTTTGATGTTTTTTTTTTTTTTCCTGTGTAACATCAAAGGGATGTGTTCCTCCGGTCTGTGCGTGAGGCCTCCTGGGTGAGGAAGCAGACCTCCGTGACTGGAATAGCGAAGCTGTGTGGCGCCCAGAAACTGATCTGGGATCAGCTTACCTTGCCCTGTCCCTGGCCCCAGTGGTTGAGCGTAAAAGATGGATTCTGATCCAGAGCCGGTGTTGGGAGGGGATGGGCTTTAGGCTGTGCAGTTTTCACCGCATAAATTTTGTAAAGCATCTGCTCTATGATTCTGTTTCCATACGTACTCTTTGAGCACACAGAACGGCCCCCTCCACTCTTATTAGTGTTGCCACGATACCAAAAATTAGGCTTGGGTACCGATACCAGGTTTGGTGGGACAATACTCAAAGCCAAACGATACCACGGCCAAAAGGAAAACACAGTAGGGGAGAACTTGCAGGATTGTAACAGTTTTAGCTTCTTAATCAATTATTCAATGGTTAATGTGTCCAAAAGCTGTGAAATTTCACTATAAACAGTATACAATCATCTGCTACAATAAGTCACATTGAGTTTGAGGTGATCACAAATGGTTCATGTACAGGAGGAGAGGAACCAAGAGACTTAGTTCTTCTCCTCTTCTCTCTCTAAAATAAGAGACTTATTTTAGAGAGAGAAGAGGAGAAGAAGCAAGAGACTTATTATAGAGAGAGAAGAGGAGAAGAACTAAGAGACTAATTATAGAGATATAAGGGGAGAAGAACCAAGAGACTTGTTGTAGAGAGAGAAGAGGAGAGGAATCAAGCCCGTGCGATGGGGGAGACCTTTACAGTGGTTATCGGGGTATGTTGTCTTGAAACTGTGCTCCCCTGCGCTACCTGGAAGGGGTGATTATCAAGTAGGAAGCAAAGCGTAGAGTGCTGTGCCGGAGGTCCCCCGGGGTGTCTGGGAAGGAGACGGCAGGAGATGGCGGTAAACTGTGTAGCATGCTGCGGAGAGGAGAGGTGGAGGAGGGTCGGGGCGGAGCGGAGCTGAGAGAGAAAGGAGTTGCCTCCGCAGAGGGGAGATCGCCGCTGCCTACAGGGAAGACGTCTCAGTTGGGGGGCCCGCCCTGGAGCCGGGAGGCGAGGGTCCAGGAAGTCATTTTTAGAGCGAAATGGAGACTCGATTGAAAATGGCACGTTCAGTGGTTTTGGAGATAAAGGGAAGAAGAGAGGTAGGATGGTAGTTTTTGGTGACGGGTTAAGTGGATTTGCTAATCATGGGGGGGGGGGGGGGGGGACACTTGAGCTTTTTTGAAGACCTTGGGGACCCAGGATGAGGATGAGCTTCCCAGGGAGGAGATGAATGGGAGGATATCGGAAGAGAGATGGGAGGAGGGGTGTGGGGATGGGGGCAGCTAGCAGGATGATGAGATAGAAGGAACTGAGACGGATCAGCATCTGGACAGAATGCAGAGCGGGAGAAAACTGTATATATATCAGTTGCAAAGCCAACTGGGAGCCAGGCCTAATCGCCCAATCAGTGCCCGACCTCACTAATGCTCTTCTGGCTGAACGGAAACAAATCCCTACGGCAGTGCTCCAACATGTAGCATAAAGCCCTCCCAGAAGAGTGGAGGTTGTTATAGCAGCAACGGGTGGGTAGCAACAAACTCCATATTAAAGCCTATAATTTTAGATGAGATGTTGGATATCAGGTGTCCACATACTTTTGGTCATGTAGTCTGTTTATATATATATATATATATATATATATATATATATATATATATATATATATATATATATATATACATATGTACACACACTGTAAATAGCTCTCTGGAGTGCCAAAACAATGAAAATTTTAATATTCTGTGAATGCGGAAGTATGTGTGGATGTGTGTTTTTGCTTGCAGGCTGTGTGCGCCAGACTCCGCAGGCGTAGCGCAGGATCACACCGCCTCTTTTTGGATCGGCGTTAGCTTCTTTTTTTTTTTTTTTCCCGCTTGGACGCGAGGGCGTCGTGTTTAGCGGGCCGCGGCGGAAGCGTGAGGAGGAGGAGGGCCCTGGCAGCGAGGAGGAGGAGGGCCCTGGCAGCGAGGAGCCGCCTGTTTACGCTTGTTTGTCGACAGCTCACGGCCCCGTCTGCTGCTGTCTCCGTTCCAGCAGCGCAGGCTCACGCTTCAGGCTTCAGGGCCTGTGGCGGCGCCGCGCCGCTAGGCTAGCCATTGGCTATAGGACGGAGTGTAGCACAGTGGGTAAGGAACTGGGCTTGTAACCGAAAGGTCACAGGTTCGATTCCGGGTGGGACACTGCGTTCCTCTTAACCGGAATTGCTTCAGTATCCAGCTGAATAAACGGATACAATGTAAAAATGCTATGTCGCTCTGGATAAGAGCGTCTGCTAAATGCCTGTAATGTAATGTAATGTAATGTGGCTTCCTGTATGCGTTCTCTCCTCCCTTGTTCTGAAATTCCGGTCCAAGGGGAGAGTCGGTCACTGGGTGACGAAAGGTTGAGAGATTTGTCACGTACGCAGTTGTGTTAAATTACGTTTATTTGGTTGGCGCTTTTATCCAAAGCGACGTACAATACAGTCATAATAATTCAAAAGCGCAGTAAAATGTTTTGTGGCAACCTCCAAAGACTGAAGAAGGCATAATAAAAGCAAGAAGACAGAGAGACTAACTAGAGAAGCTGCAATGCAATTCAAACACAGGGACGTATGCGTTTGCTTATGCGGTATTGTGTAACTGGGGATTGGCTGCAGTTGAAAGTGTGTGCTTCAGTCTGTTTGTTGATTACGGCCTTGCGCGCTCTGAATAATGTGCCGTGTCATTGGTTCCTGCCAGCGCCACGCGCATAAATCCCGCCCCCTCTGGGCTCTTTTGCTGTCCTGAGTTCTTGTGGGATACACATGTTGGAATTTCCCAGCCCGGCCTGTATCCGGTCCGGAAGGGCCATGCCAACAGGAAGAAGAGGGAAATGCTGAGGAATTCTCCGCTTGTTTCCATCCAGATGTAGGGAGATATAAATGGACTAATGGCATTTGGAAAATAAAGAAATTCAGATCCCTGACAGTGGCTGTAAGCCCACTGAGATGTGTGGTGTGTGTGTGTGTGTGGGGGGGGGGGGGGGGGGGGGCTGAGACAGAGGTCACCAGGGACTTGGTAACTATGGGGAGATACATCTCATCAGAAATGGAGAGCCTTTTTTTCCCACCAGCTAAACTCCCATCTTCACTGTGGGGTGGGGGGGGAACTTATCTGTGGGGGCTACTGGGTCGCTCTCTTGCTAAGACTCTCCGGTCCTCAGGTGTGGGTGCACCTAGGGGTCTACTGTCCCGTCTAAACAGTGCCGGTTGTGGCCTGCAGTACTGCGGGCTGGCGCGGGGCCAGTGTTAGCCAAACCCAAGGATGGCGAGTTTGCTTTTCCCCGCCCTCCCTGGATTCTCTTCTGCTCCAGCTGTCACCTGCGTTCTGTCTTCAGGTGCTGGCTCATCACTGATCAGCAGTCTTGTTTTGTGAAATGTCCCCTAGGTGTCTGGTGAAAATATGGAATATAAACAATTAGGGGCTTATTTTGAGTTTAGCATAACATTGACCCAAGCTGAAGTTCCCTGTGTTTGACCGCAGTTGAAGGTTGTTGTGTTTGACCCAGGTTGAAGGTCCCTGGGTTTGACCCAGGTTGAAAGTCGTTGTGTTTGACCCAGACTGAAGGTCTCTGTGTTTGACCCAGGCTGAAGGTCTCTGTGTTTGACCCAGACTGAAAGTCTCTGTGTTTGATCCAGGTTTAAGATCTCTGTGTTTGAAGCTGAAGGTCTCTGTGTTTGACCCAGACTGAAAGTCTCTGTGTTTGACCCGGGTCGAAGGTCGTTGTGTTTGACCCATGTTGAAGCTCTCTGTGTTTGAGGCTGAAGGTCGTTGTGTTTGACCCAGGCTGAAGGTCGTTGTTTTTGACCCAGGCTGAAGGTCGTTGTGTTTGGCCCAGGTGTACGGTCTCTGTGTTTGAGGCTGAAGTTCTCTCTTTGTGCACACTGGATAAGAAAATGTGTCACTGGAACAAATTCTGTAGCCTTAGGCTGCGCAGAGTTCTGAATACATCCATTTACTCACATCCATTTGCTCTGCAGTGGTTCTGTTTAGCGATTTTCCTCCACAGCCAAACAGAATTTAAACAGCTGCACTGCTGCTCATTGTGATGCGGAATGACATGCTGATCTGGAAACGTGTATGCAGATAATGCGCTGGTCTGGATCTGTTAGTATGCAGCGCCTGCAGGCCTTGGAAACCCATGCAAATGGAGGGGATTCAGAAAGGGCTAGAGGCACACAATCGGGGTGCTTTTGAACCCCACAAATGCAGAAAATCAAAAACCTTACTTTAAAAAGGTAGTTGAGAAAATGCTTGCAATTTTTTACCTTCCTGCATGGTTGGATATTGGTTGGAATTAGGGGTGGGGCAGTTTGCTTGTGTAAACGGCTCAGCGTCTCAAACCAGAGGGTCTGCCAGTGATGCCTGACTTCATGGCTGAGTCGCAAGACATCCTAAGGAGCGGTGTGATGGCACTGACACCCAGATGCTCCAGGCTTCTCAGGCTTATGCTCTAACCTTGAGGCTAGCCTGCACACATTCCTCATTGATAGTTTATCTCGATGGTTTGGTGCTTGACATGGCATCTGCTCCTCCCGGAGGCAAGACTAGTCCACCCTCTCTGAAAGGGACCCCATGGCCGTCCTTACACCCCCGGTATTCCCAGGACTGGTTTTTGGGTCCCTGGCAGTTTTCGGGTCCCTCGAGCGGTCTTGTAAAACACAAAGAGCTCGGACCCCCTCAGTGAGGCAGGTTCCAGGACCGAGGCCCTCGGCACGTGGCACTGTGAGGGAAACGGGCCGGAAATGCTTCTGTTTTTGCTGCCAAAGCAGCGCATTCAAATATCCAGCCACATCCCTCTGGTGTGGCCCTGGCTCCGGCACATTCCCAAACGCCTGGACGCAGCACTGGCTCAGCTCCGTCCTCAGGGTAATTTGCATTGCAAGTCACCCGGACGACAGGCTAATGCGCCCCTAGCAGAGGCTCGGGCTGTAAGGGACACGCTGGAGGTTCTGGCTCACCTGCTGAAGTGTGGGGCCTGACCTTGGATGAGCAGAAGAGTCAACTCTCCTCCTCAGGACCAATAATTTACCTGCGGTTGGTCTTTAATTTGAGTTCCGTGCGGTGCTCTCTGACACAGGAGAGAAGAGTTTATTTCAGTTCACTTCTTTGATGTGAGTGTGTGTGTGTGTGACTATGTGGATGCCTGTGTTTTTGACAGAATGTGTGGTTCTTTGATCTGTGTGTGTGCGCCTGCATATTCCTGTAATGATATGATGATGGTCTGTCTGTACTGTCAGTAAAATGCTCTGTGGAAGCTTTTTATGATGCCTTACTCAATTATGTATGACATGCACACATCTTCCTCTCAGTACATCACGGTTTAAATTATGTTGGGTTCGGGTTTGTTTTCTTCCTGTTTCTGTTATTTCGCTCTCTCTCTTTGCTGGTGATTGATGGGGCGGGTGATGGGGTGCTGGGCAGGGCGAGGGACGGGGTCTTAGTTTGGGCAGGGTCATGCGCAGGGCAAGGGGTGGGGTCATGGGTAGGACAGGGATGGGGTCGTGGGCAGGGTAAGGGGTGAGGTCGTGGGCTGGACTGTGGGGCAGGGTGAGGGGCGGGGCCTGGGGTTGGGGCAAGGGGTGAGGTCTAATGTGGGGCAGGGCAAGGGGTGAGGTCTAATGGGGCAGGGTCTGGGGCAGGGCAAGGGGTGGAGTGGCTAGAATCATCTCATCAAACTGGGCACCACAACGGCAGCTTCTTGGCTCATCATTGACTTGGTCCTCTGCCAGCTTACAGGCTGGACATGATGTTTGTGATTATCACCTCGTCTTTCTCTGGCTGTCTTTCTGTATCTCTCTTTCTGTCTGTCATCCTATCCTATCCCCTTACCTCTATCTCTCTCTCTCTCTCTCTTTTTTTTGCATTCTCTCTCTTTTGGACATGCTGTTCTGAGTCTCAGGGCTGGCGCTTCACCCCGCGGAGGTGCAGGACGTGAGTCCCGCGTTCTGAGTGCGTGTTCTCTGGAACCTGTGTGCGGTCACGCGTGCGTTAAAAAATGGGTCAAACCCGATCACGTGGCGCGTGCTTTATTTTCCCCCCCGGCAAAGCAGCCCTCCTTGTCAGAAAATTGACCCTCTTCTTTTTTTTTTTAAAAGAACAGGATGAATCGTATGACCAGTAGGTTTAATTAAAATCCACATGCACACACGCACACTCCCTCAAGGTGGACAGTTCAGCTCTTTTCGCTATTTATTTGACAGGTAAGGATGATTTCTCCACCGCGTGTTTACACACACACACAGTGTAGGGACTGTCTGAACAGTGCGAAGGATTAGACCTTGTAAGACCCGGGTGGGGGTGTTGTGAGGAAACTGCAGTGCTGGTACAGTAATCTGATATTAATGGGGGGGGGGGGGCAGCAGCCGAACACTAGCCTCTGAGGGGGGGTTGGGTGGAGAGGTGAGAGTGGGGGCGGGGGTGCTGGTTGGTTTCAGTGTTACGAGGAGACCGAACTAACCTTGCTCTGTGTGTGAGGTCATTGGACCCCCCCTATATGGGATCATGTCTAGAAAGCGCTACCGACTACTGTTGGTTCTGCTCTCGTGAGCCGTGAGAATTTCGGCATAGTTTCCCTCGCCTGTGCTAGCATTTTCCTGTTCGTCTCCAGTGCACGAGTGCCATACCGAAACTTGTTCAATTAAATAACTCACCTTGTAAACTTGTGTGTCAAACAGCCTACAAGTGATTTTGTAGCTTTGATAGATTTATCTTTATATCAGAAGGCAGCAATTACATGGTTGGAGCAACTGCATTTCTTTAACTGTACAGAATGGCATGATGTGGTAAAATTGTAGACTATATATAAATTATAAATATATATACATATATATAATGTGTGTGTGTGGGTGGGTGGGTGGGTATGTATGTATGTATGTCTGTTTTGAGAAGGATTTTTAGGCTAACACTAGCTTAGCTGGCTGGCTAAAAAGCCAAGCGAAGATGAGTAGCTAGCATTAGCTTCCGAGCATTCTGTGTAATTTTTGACTGGCATGTTATCTTCCCTGTCAGTCTTACAGACATGAGCAGATGGCTGATTGATATCTTTTTTGAATAATCACACGGCTAACTAAAAGAGATATCCAAAAATAGTGATATGGATAGCTACTCTATATCTAAATTACTTTTGCGGTGCAATGAGATCCTGTCTAGACACGACCCCTCCTAGGCCGTGTGGAATGTCTGAGATGCCTTTTATGACATCACAAACGTGTGAGAGTGTGTCCTCCTGGGAGTCGTAGGCCTAGTTCGGTGCCCTTCTGAGGGGCCTTATCACTGAGGGATTTGTTCCTAAAGTCTCTATGGTCCCGATCACACCTGTCACGTGTCGCGCCACATTAGCACTGACTGTAGCCCGCTACACTATGGGACGCTGTGTAATCCGTAGTGTTGCTCTGGGCACGAGGCCTTGGCCTGACTGGGTCTCTTCCAGCCTTGTGTTTCCCAGCTTGCTTCTGTGTGTCAGCACCGTTCTTTTTCACTTTCTCTCCTCCGGAGGAGGAAATTTGTACAATTAACACGCCCACGCTGAAGTGGTGCTGTGGGGAGTGATTTGTTTTTGTTTTTTTTGGGCGCTTTCGAACTAATTTCCCTAACGTTACAGGATATTTCTGTCGCCATCTTAATCTACAATGTCTCTGGTGCCGGCAAGCCAGGAAGTTCACCAGGAAGTTGCAACAGAGTTCTAGCCATCCTTCCATCCTGAGTTTTAAATGATGGCATTCTAGGGATAGGATTTTCAGAGGATCTCTCCCTCATCAGCACCTGGTTACCGAGAGCACAGGACGGGCTCGAGGGGGCGTCCCAGCAAACGTTTCGGGAGCAGCGCTTTAGTGTGCAAAGCACATTTAAGGAACCGCATTCTGAACTGAGCGTCATAGTTAAAGAATGCAGACAGTAGAGGACATGCTGTACCTGTTAGCATCGTCCACCACATCAACAGAACCTTCTAGAAATCTGCCTTTGTGCTCACATATATAGATAGCATGTAGCGTCGGCTCTGCTAAAAGCATTTCATTGTACATTACATTTCAGGCATTTGGCTTTTATCCAGAGGGACTTACACAACTCTTTACATAGCATTGACATCCATTTACACAGCTGGATATATACTGGAGCAGCGCAGGTTAAGCACCTTGCTCAAGGGTACAACGGCAGGGTCCCACCCAGGAATTGAACCTGTGACCTTTACGTTACGAGACCGGTTTCCTACCCATTATACTACACTGCCGCCCCACCAGCTGTCACTGCTCCATTCCTAGAGGGCCAATGCCTAAGCTGGTTTTTGCTCCAACAAATTATTTTGGCTTTTTACTAAACAGCTGTATACACAGTCATTCACAGTAAGATCAAATAAAACGTCAGGCTCTTTGTGCAGTTATTGACGTTGACACAATAACCTGAAACACGCCAGACCCCCCAGTCTAAATTGTACCTGCATGTGCAGTCCAGTTCATAAAACAGTATGTTAGCATTCTGTATTTGTACGTAAATTGAAATGGTATATCTTGCAGAACTAGTAGTTTGCTGCTCAGTAAGAGGGCACAGTGCTAGCATAGAGGGAATGGTGGCATTTTGTAAGGTAGAATTATACAGTGCTAGTGTTCTAGGACTGGTGGTGCCATCATAGTGGGAATGGTAATGCTAGGATAGAGTTAATGGCAATGTTAGCTTAGCAGGCATCATAATGCTAGGATAGGGTTAATGGCAGTGCTAGCATAGCGGGAATCTTAATGCTAGGATAGGGCTAGTGGCAGTGTTAGCATAGCGGGAATTGTAATGCTAGGATAGGGTTAATGGCAGTGCTAGCATAGCGGGAATCTTAATGCTAGGATAGGGCTAGTGGCAGTGTTAGCATAGTGGGAATCGTAATGCTAGGATAGGGTTAAAGGCAGTGTAAGTGTAGCAGGCATCATGATGCTAGGATAGGGTTAATGGCAGTGCTAGCGTAGCGGGAATTGTAATTCTAGGGTTAGGTTGATAGCAATGTTACCATAGCGAGAGTGATGTAAGGTAGAGGGGGCTGTGCTACCGCAGGACTAGCGGTCATATATGGCTCATGGTTGTGTCTGAGGTGATTGAGGTTCATTAGACCGTCGTCACCATGCTTGACCCTGCGGTCACAGTCAGTCTGACCCGGGTTTGACCTTGGGTTTGAGGGCATGTTTTGAGTCCGCGGGCCACTGGGCGGAGGTTGGCGATGCGTGGAAGTGACTCGTGGGGACCCTGCGGTGACGAGGCATACATTAGCAGCCCCCCATCAGGGTGAGGAGTGTAGATTATGCCGCAGTTTGGGGATGAGAGAAAAGGATGTTGTCTGTATCCGTGTGCTTCAGGGAGGTGGGGGTGGGTGAGTCTGTTGGGGGCAGTTTGGTCTGGGGGGGGGGGGGGGGCGTGGTTTGGTCTGGGGTTGGGGGGGTTATGTGGTTTGTACTGAGGTAGGTTGAGGGAGCATGGTTTGTTCTGGGGTGGGGTCGGTGCGTGGTTTGTTCTGGGGTCGTTGGGGGGGGCGTGGTTTGTTCTGGGGGGGATGCGAGGTTTGGTCTGGTGTGAGGGGGTGCGTGGTTTGTTCTGGGGGGGGGGGGTCATTGTGCATATAACACGGTGAGGCAGAGGGAGAGCTAATGCATGAGTTAATCCTTTTTGGGAAATGACATCACTGCCTGCGCTGAGTGTAAGTGGTGCGCTCCTGTTAAAGCTCCCCCTGGGCTCAGCACCACTTCCACAGAGCAGCTTTACTTCTGAGGAGCGGCCTGTGATGTAATGCTGCGCACGCAGTGGGTGGGGCTTCACAGGGGATACAGACCAATTGTTTCCATGGCGTCGAGGTGTGCCTGCATACGTATCTCCCTCCCTCCCTCTCTCTCCCTCCCTCCCTCTCTCTCTCTCCCCCTCCCTCCCTCCTCTCTCTCTCCTCCCTCCCTCCCTCCCTCTCTCTCTCCCTCCTCCCTCTCTCTCTCTCTCTCTCTCAGCCTTGCCTGACCTGCACATTTTTTGAATTCCATTTTCCTTTTTTTTCTGGTATAAGTGGGAACCAGAACCCAGAAATCCTGAGGAGTCTTCGAAGCGCACACACACACACCACAAACGAAACACACGCTGCACGGCACAGACCACTGCGCACACACTGCAGAACTGGGCGTGTCTCCCGCGTGATGAAGGCGTGTTTTTCTGCACGGACGCTTGAGTCGGACAGACAGGGGCTCTGATTTTTTTCGGGACTCGGGAGTCTGAGAAGAGTGAGGGCCTCGGCTTATCGGCGTGGTTTCAGAACTGGTTTCCCACATAAAAACAGAAAGAGGAAGTTTCACAACGCCCTCACACTCGTGATCCAGGCACTGTCCCAGCATGGACAAACACACACACACACACACACACACACGTGTTCACACACGCACACACACAATCCAATGGAAATGCCCACTGGCGCTGTGAGTGGTGGGGAATACTGTAACGCTATGTTTCCCTGAAGAAAGGCAATCCGAAACATATATATATTGTGATGTATATTGTGTGATACACTGCATGGAGAAAAGTATGCGGACACCTGACATCCAGTATCCCATCCAATATCTCCAAAATTATGGGCATTAATTTGGACTTAGTCCACCCTTTGCTTTTATAGCAACCTCTAATTTTCAGGGAAGGCTTTATACTAGATGTTGGAGCATTGCTGCAGGGATTTGCTATCGTTTAGCCAGAAAAGCATTGGTGACATTGGGCACTGATTGGGCGATGGCTTGCAGTTGGCTTTCCAGTTGATCCCAGAGGGGTTGAATGGGGTTGAGGTCATGGCTCTGCGCAGGCCAGTCAAATTCTTCCACGTCGTTCTCGACAAAACCATTTCTATATGGACCTCGCTATGTGCCCGGGGGCATTGTCATACTGAAACAAGAAAGGAGAAACGAGAAAAAAACTGTTGGGGAAGCACAGAGTCGTCTAGAATTTCATTGTATGCTGTAGCACTCAGATTTGCCTTCACTGGAACTAAGAGGCTTAGCCCAAACCGTGGAAAACAGCCCCAGACCAGATCTTGGTGGCCAGATACTTTCGGTCATGTAGTGTATGTGTTGTCCTTTTCACTTTAGTGAAGCGTGTACTACCGTCACCCCTGCCCGTGCTGATTGTTGCCTCTTACAAGCTGGACCACAGTGGAAATTAATCATGATGACTGTATTGAGTCTAGTTTCCTGCATAATCTTGCTGTGTGTATATATGGCCCTAAGGCTGGCAGCCCCCTCAGTCAGGTGTTCGTGTTTGGACCTGCAGGTGCTGAAGATGGCGGCTCGGGCCTGAGTCTCGCGCAGGGCGACCGGCACCGGGGGTCCAGACGCCGCGCGGCGTTGGATGCGGGAGAGGGACGGGGACGGGAGCAGCCCGCCATGCGACCGTGATCCTGCCCGCCATGGACTGACCAGGGCGGGCGTCGCCCAGAGAGGGAAGGATCAGAGCAGAGAGAGAGACAGAGAGAGAGAAAAAGAGAGAGAGGGAGAGGGGAGCACAGCCTGACCGGGACTAGCCGCCGTCTCCCACGCGGCGTTGGCAGCGAGGAGGAGGGGCGTGGCCGGCCGCGCGGACGCTCCGCGGAGGATGACCAGCCTGTTCCGGCGCAGCAGCAGCAGCGGCGGGGGCTCGAGGGGCGGGCCCTCGCCCGGCCCCGCCCCTAGCCCCGCCCCCGGCCCAGGCCCCGCCCCCGGCCCCACCCCTGCAGGCGGCGATGGCGGCGGCGGCGGCGGCGGCGGCGGCGGGGGGGAGCTGAATAACAGCCGGCCGGCCCGGCAGGTGCGGAGGCTGGAGTTCAACCAGGCCATGGACGACTTCAAGACCATGTTCCCCGGCATGGACTACGAGGTCATCGAGTGCGTGCTGCGGTCCAACAGCGGCGCCGTGGACGCCACCATCGACCAGCTGCTGCAGATGAGCGTGGAGGGCAGGGCTCCGACGACAGCTCCGACTCCGACGACAGCATCCCGCCGGAGGTCCGTCCCCCGGGGGGGCCGGGGGCGGGGCTGGGGGCGGGGCTGGGGGCGGGATTTAGCCCGGGTGGGGGGAAGCTGTATCATGCAGGCCTGGGCCAAATATGTATTTCTTTTGTATTCAGATACTTTTCTGTGCTCTGTTGATCTTGCCTGGTGTAATTGAGCCTGCGATATGACCAGGATGCGGGGTTTGCACTTTTTGAGAGCATTTCATTGGTCCCAATACACCAGACAAGATCAGTGAAGTGTGGAAATAAATATGTACTTTACCCAGGTCTGGTATCATGCCAACGGTTTTTTTTTTTATTCCAATGTTTCATAAGCCGTAGATTTTTCAAACAAACCAAGATAGTTCTGTGCATTCAGCACTTGTTCCTAGCGGGATCTAGGTCAGTGATGGAAGTTTCCGGCACTCTGTTACTGTACGAATACTCATTACGCTACATTCATTTAGCCACTGCACTTGTCCACGGAGACTTACAGTTTTACTATGCGTGAGACGGTGTGCAGTACTATTGGCCAGACCTCCTCCTTAACATTCATAAGATGTATTAAACCATTATGTATACTAATAGACTAATCAGTGATTCATATGGTTCATTAAGCTTCACTGGTAGGGAGGCTCTTGGTGTTTAGATTGTTCCACAGAGGAAAGGGGGAAAGTGTATTCTGAAGTAGTGCTTTAGCATTAATGTGTTTCCAGCACGTTCTTTCATTATTCCGAGCAGCGCTCTCGGAGCCAGGAGACTCGTTTGACCTCTGACCCCTGACCTCTGAACCCCCGTAACCCCCTTCCTGCAGATCCTGGAGCGGACGCTGGAACCGGACAGCTCTGACGAGGAGCCTCCGCCCGTCTACTCCCCGCCCACCTACGACATGCACATCTACGACAGGAAGTACCTGGAGGCTCCGCCCACTCCACCTCCCCGGTGAGACGGAAAGAGGCGGGGTTTCTGAGCCATGACTAATGGGGAGGCAGTGGACTTTTTTTTTTTTTTTTTAAAGCTTAAATAGAAATGCATTTGTTGAGTGCTGCGTTGCAGTCACTGGGTTTTTTTTCAGCAGTCAGCTTTGTGTTGACAAACATTGTAGATCAAGTGGTATTATGGAGATTAAGATCAAAGGGCAGGGGAAACCCTTTAATGATGTCCAGCTTTCCGCTCTGTCAGTGTGTAAGGAAAAAAGAGGGCGTATGGAGAAGGTTTCTGTCCTGTTTACATGATCTCTCCAGGCCCACCTGGTGGTGGTTTGTGGAACTGCAGGTCAGGTTTCTATAATAATGGCCCCTCTTGAGTGGCTTGTCTTGTGTGTGTGTGTGTGTGTGTTTGGGTTCAGGGGAGGGAATACGGATAATTGCTACTGCATAAGAGGGTTCAGACTGTAATAAACCTGCATGTAATGCAGTAGGCGCCACAGCCCCTCTGGTGAAATTACAGCTAATTGCAGTTTGATCTCGTTT
>CM045894.1:8947500-8972500 GCA_025169545.1 Anguilla japonica
GTAGATTTGACTGATCCTGGGTCAGTATCTGAAGGCACACTGTGCTGTAGATTTGGCTGATGCTCGATCAGTAGCTGAGAGCGCACTGTGCTGTAGATTTGGCTGATCCTGGGTCAGTAGCTGAGGGCGCACAGATCTTCTGTTTTTCTTTGACCCGCCCTACAGCCTGGGCACTGCTGCGTCCACCGCCAACCTGCTGGACGACGTGGAGGGAAATCCATGTGGTGACTTATTATTATTATTATTATTTAATGGAAATAGTCTTATTAGTAATAATATTTGGCTGTAATTATTTGTAGTATTGAGGTGATTGTATTATTTGCTTTGTGTTTTTTTTCTGTTAAATATATTAATATATCATGTTAATACAGAGGAAGAGGGCCAGCTTAGGAGACCAGCCACACAGGAAGAGGTGGAGCCCCAAAAGGACGAATCATGGTAAGAGACACCAGCAGTCTCCTGTTCCCAAGTCCTGACTTTACAGGCATTTAGCAGACGCTCTTATCCAGAGCCATGCACACAGCTTTTTATGTGGTGTCCGTTTACACAGCTGAATATGTACTGCAGCAATGTGCCTTTGCTCAGGGGTACCTCAGCTGTGTCCCATATGGGAATCAAACCTGCAAGCCCGGTTTCTAAACCATTGTACTGTAGTACCGCACGGGCTGTGACATCAAAGGAACCTGGCCTGCTGACCATAGCGTGTATACTGCTGACTCATTAGATTCTCACCCCCCCCCCCCCCCACCCGACATTCAGTCATGTGATTAGCTGCCTGGTTGATGATTGGCGGCCAACTGTGAGGTTTGTTTTGATGGGTGGGGAGGGATGTGAAAGTCCGTTAGTGCTCAGAGAAGGGAGAAGGGTTGGCGGTAAGTGTGTAGGGTTGGTGGGGAGGGTTGTGAGCACTCAGAGAAGGGTTGGCGGTAAGTGTGTAGGGTTGGTGGGGAGGAGGACCGCTGAGGAGAGTTTCGGCAGGGCGGTCAGAGAGAGAGACGCCATCTGATGGAAATGTTGCTCACAAGTGTTTCTGAATCCTTCACATGCAGATCGGGCCTGGACGCGCCACTTCAGGGTTTCCACGGCAACGACAAATACATCCCGCCCCTCCACCCGCCGTGACTGGTGGCTCGGCCGTTCTTTGACCCCTCCTCCTCTCACCCGGACCAGCCAATCCCTGCACCCCCTCAAACTGTGCCACGCCCACTGAGGAGGTGGCCTGAACAGAACTATGCCCTCCTCCTAACTTTGGGCCTGTGACGGTTTTTTATTACCATTATAACCATTATAATTATCTGTTTATTTTTGATTGCTTAGAATCAGAACACAAATGCAGTCTTTGTGTCCTTTTTTATCTTTTTTTGCCATGAAATTTCTATTGAGAAGAAGAAAAAAAAATTGAATTATGATGATTAATTTTCCGTATGAATTGATTGTGTCTTGCTAGTATCTTTTTTTTGTGTGGTTCAGGCAATGTCTGGCCTGACCAGTGTCTACAGATCAGACGTGCTGGAGCACTGGGGACTTTTTCTGAGTTATTCCATGATCTGGCAACCCGTGAGCAGCCATTTTTGGAGTCTCCTGGGGGACAGAGACTTGAACACTTTCCCAGGAGCCTCTGCTTCATGGCACAGGTTCCGCTGCTGGCTTTTACATCAGGATTCGGAATGCAGGATGACCTTTGACCCTCAAAGTGCTCCTCGGCTTATGGGAGAACCGACCACATGCCAAAAATACCCCCCTCCCTCCCCACCTCTCATCCTCTCGCAGGAAATTGGACAGGAAGTTGGAGAAAGCCGGTGGACCCATGCTTGGACAGCTTAAAGCTCCTCCTTATTTGACCGCCCCAGAGGATCACGGTCTGTGGTGTTGCTTGCTGGCTGCGGCCCCGCCTCCGGGTGTGTGCATCACTGGGGCAAAAACCGATATCAAACAAGATGGCAGCTGCTGTGAAGAACCAGAGCCTCCACAACAAACCACTGGGCCACAGCAGAGAATGAGGCGGCTTTTAGGAAGACCAAATGTGAGCCCTGCTCTCAGTTTAGTTAGGCTCTGCTCTCACTTTATTTAGGCCCTACTCTCGCTTTAGTTAGGCCCTGGTTTAGTTAGGCCCTGCTCTCGGTTTAGTTAGGCCCTGCTCTCGGTTTAGTTAGGCCCTGCTCTCGGTTTAGTTAGGCCCTACTCTTGCTTTAGTTAGGCCCTGGTTTAGTTAGGCCCTACTCTCACTTTAGTTAGGCCCTGCTCTCGCTTTAGTTAGGCCCTGGTTTAGTTAGGCCCTACTCTCGCTTTAGTTAGGCCCTGGTTTAGTTAGGCCCTACTCTCGCTTTAGTTAGGCCCTGCTCTCGCTTTATTTAGGCCCTGGTTTAGTTAGGCCCTACTCTCGCTTTAGTTAGGCCCTGCTCTCGCTTTATTTAGACCCTGGTTTAGTTAGGCCCTACTCTCGCTTTAGTTAGGCCCTGCTCTCACTTTAGTTAGGCTCTGCTCTCGCTTTAGTTAGGCCCTGCTCTTGGTTTAGTTAGGCCCTGGTTTAGTTAGGCCCTGCTCTCGCTTTATTTAGGCCCTGGTTTAGTTAGGCCCTACTCTCGCTTTAGTTAGGCCCTGCTCTCGCTTTATTTAGGCCCTGGTTTAGTTAGGCCCTACTCTCGCTTTAGTTAGGCCCTGCTCTCACTTTAGTTAGGCTCTGCTCTCGCTTTATTTAGGCCCTGGTTTAGTTAGGCCCTGCTCTTGGTTTAGTTAGGCCCTGCTCTCGCTTTATTTAGGCCCTACTCTTGCTTTAGTTAGGCCCTGATTTATTTAGGCCCTACTCTTGCTTTAGTTAGGCCCTGATTTATTTAGGCCCTACTCCTGCTTTAGTTAGGCCCTGGTTTAGTTAGGCCCTGCTCTTGGTTTAGTTAGGCCCTGCTCTCGCTTTATTTAGGCCCTACTCTTGCTTTAGTTAGGCCCTGATTTATTTAGGCCCTACTCTTGCTTTAGTTAGGCCCTGATTTATTTAGGCCCTACTCCTGCTTTAGTTAGGCCCTGGTTTTGTTAGGCCCTGCTCTCCGTTTAGTTAGGCCCTGCTCTTGGTTTAGTTAGGCCCTGCTCTTTTTAAGCTTGTTTTGATCAGACTGCGGTTGTGGCCCAGCCTGGTTTCTCAGCAGGGCTCACACCACACAAGCATCTCCACGCAGGAACGCTCCTACGCAGAGGAATGAGAGAAACAGGAAGTGTCCTGCCCCTGAACGCTCAACTGCCATATCTAAAAACTTCCCTAAGTGTTATTATTATTATTATTATAAATTGTCAAAACATTATTATTGTTATTGATGGCTCTAAAAATAATAATAATAATAGCAGTTCAGTTATAACTGCGTGACATGAAAGGAGTGTCCACCTAGGTAGAAAACAGTATTCTTTTTATGGTATTAATGTTCTTATTGTTAATTATTAGAGATATTTGATAGAGAAGATCCAGTAATATTTACCAGTAATTGATGGCTGTGTGTTTGTATCTTGTGAAATGGAAAATGGGGAGGGGAGTGGGGGGGCGGGTGGAAGATAAGGAAGGGGAGGAGGCCTCTGTTCAGAGATGATGTGGATTGTAAGGAAACCTGCGGTTCGATGGCTCAGTAAAATCGCAGAGGGTCCACGATTGAAGTAGCAAATTAAAGTTTTAAGTGGAAACTTTTAGCTTGTAGCCATGTTTGAATGGTATCTGCCTACTGTCTCCCCCAGTCCCTTTGATTTTAAAACAGGTATTAAAAAGGTCACCCGTGCACCCATGCACAACCCCCCCCCCCCCCCCCCCCATTTTTAATATCTGGTTATTACTTTGATACTTTGAACGGCACGTGTACAGTTTGGGTCTGAACCAGGTGTGGCAATGGTGGTTTGAATTTAAACTGGAGTCGTCTCTGATTTGAGTCTCTGAGTCAGCACAGGTGTTGCTGTAATGCACCTGCTGGCCTACTTAAACATTCAAATCCACAGATTCTGTCTCTTATGCACGAGCAGGTCAGCTTTGCACACCTGCCGTTCTAGCACGAGCACAAGGGGTGGAATCGGCCAATTCTAAGCACGAGATTTTTCAGTGTCCTTTCAGTTCATCTAAGATTCAGTACCAAAGGTTAGTTAACAAGGGGTTCCTTGTCATGTAACTGATGTTATGTAGCTACCTAATTCGACAGCGTTGCCACTGGCTTCTCTAATGCAGGAACAGACCTCTGGCTGCATTTTTCACACGCTTTCAGTGAGTGGAGTCACAGATTCTCTTCATTTTCTAGATTGTCAGCTTTTTTGTAAGAAAACGGTTCGCTTTTTGGCATCTTGTGGGTATTCTTGAAGGGACATGATCAAGGACAAAACCACTGTCAGTGAAAGTTCTGTCCTTGGGCACGCTCGTCATGAATCTTCATAAATTGTAATTTTCGCTGGAAACTCCTGCTGCAAAGTTGAACCAATCTCACGGGGCAAAGAAAACACAGTAGCATAAGAAATACTGGAGGAACACGGGAGTGGATCCACTGGTTACTGTAGAGAATCTGTGGTGGAGCTGGCTTGCTTCAGTTAAGATACAATCAGAATTTTTCTAGAACCTCCCTTGCTGTTTTAAGTGTAATTTAATTGATTAGACTACAGGCCAGTTATATATTGTGTGGTTTTTGCTCATGAAATTCGTATCTGCTCTGGAGTCCCCCTAAATCATGTCACTGAGATGCCTGTCAGAGGACAGTTGCAAGCTTTACCGTGTCTGTCGTGCCGAGGATTTGAGGCGCGTGCTTTTTTCCTGTATGGTTTTCCAGTGTGCCAATCAAAATTAAACGAAGACCTTTACAATGGCCCATGCAGGATGGTGAACTGAACTCTGCTTGGATCCTCTAGAATACTGTAGCCAGCGTGTCCTAGAAGAAGAACGCGCGTGATCATGCTCCTTTTTATAATATGGGTCACGAAGTTTTACCGCTTTGCTTTTTTATTTATTACATTTTTTTGGGTGGTGGTGGGGGAGGGGGACGGGAGAGAGAGAAAAAAAAAAGCTTAGTTTGGTTAAAGTTTTTCATCAGTGGCCGGCACTGAGCTGAAAATAGGTGGGCGGAAAAGTTAAACTGATTATCGGTCTCATCCAGTTTCCATTAATTTTCCTTGATTAAAAAATGTGCCAGAGATGCAAATAAAATATTACTCGTCTAAGTAGCCCATTGAGAACTGTCTACATCTGATGGTATTGAGTATGAGTATGAGTGGTGAACTAATTGCTGTATTGTCAAACTGAATTGATGAATGATCAGTTATAAAGGATGTTTTCTGCCCCGCCTATTTTCATCTCAACAGCTACCACCGCTGTTGACGTTCAACTGCAGAGAGGAGCGCGTGCATGCATCGTTTTTGCGCAATATTCGGGAAAATTTTCGCCTGCTTGAACTTTTTTAAAAATGCCATTTTTTAAAATGGGGAGTCAAATTTGATTTTATATTGTCATTGAGAACATGCCAGAACATGCCACTTCATCTGGATATACACATGATACCAATACGCAGTTAATCCTCTCAGGGAACAGACTACCCTACGCGCTGTTCAAACTCGCTCCTAGACTGCCATGTAGCTACAAGCACAAGTGAAATAGCCAATAATATTCCAGAAACCGTTTTCTACGTTCAAAAACAGTGTAGAATCATTACACGTTGGGTATCCCAGTACCGTAGCCTACGCTTGATAACTCGCAATGGGTCAGTTGCAGGGTGCTTAGCTGGAGTTTAAACCTGGATGCCACAGGACTGTAATAAAACGGGAGAGTAGCACACCGCTATTTCAAAGATTTGGATAGCTGTTCCAGTTACAATGCAGTTGTGGTATACCGGTTTAAATCTGCAAATTGAACAAATGAGTTTACCGTTGTTTTCATAGGGTCCTGGTAGATGCGAACAAAACGCTGGACAGCAGGGTCCATCTGAAGTTGAAAAAAATCCTGTCACTCAGTCGAAGGTTATTGCACCTGCACTAAACGTAGTTACTGAGAACAGTAGCCTACAATGTTCTTAGTTGCAGCTGTTTGTGTTACTCATCCTAAACTCTTCTCCCTTGTTCAAAATCCTTAATGCAGTAACAGGCCTTCCACTACCGTTCGGTGTTGGCCTAGAGCAAATGGTAAACGCTTTCTTTACATGTCAGTATGATTGAAATAGTAAAATAGGTCACTTATAACCGCTTAAAACACATGCTATAAAAGTTTATAATATATAGGCCTACACACGTGGAATGGATGGCAACCCTATAAGAATGTTCGCTGTATTTTCAGGTAAGAATTTATTATAAACTTTAAAGGCATTATGGATTGCGGTTAGTGCGTAACATTGACTGAGCGTATATTTATTGAATGACAGGTCGTATCCAAAACACGTTTATATGCAAGTTTAAACCTTTAACCAGGGATACTCAAACCTGGCCCTCGAGGTCTGTAGTAGGCTAGCCTGTCCGGGTTTCAAGGGACTCTAATCAGGGCCGATTTAAACCTGGGACATCAGGTGAGGTAAGCAAATTCTCTGGCCGATCCATCGACCACTTAACTATGGGTTGAGAAAGAAAAGCAGCAGTACGACTGGCCTCGAGGGCCAGATTTGAGTATCCCTGCCTTAAACACTTAAGTGGTTTTTATGCATTATTTTTATTTTATTTTATTTTTTGGAGGTTAATGATGAGGACTTTCAAGATATTTTCCGCAACGTTTCTTACCCTACAGAAATGTTTATTAGTGATTTAAATAAATTGTGTTGTACCCTTTCTAACGTTTTGGGCTTTTGTTATTCCAAATGATATTAAACGATCTCATCTGTGGTGTTTATTTGTGCTTTATTTCAATTGCAACGGTGTTCCGGAGTTGTGACCTCGGATTGAGAAATTGCCATCTGATCTTGCACAGTTGAACCAGAAGATGGCGCTGACACACAGCTTTATAGGACCTTTTAATCCTTTAAACGTCCAGGAATTTGGATTTAAATTGTGGTTATATTTCCCAAAATTAACAATTGATTGCCTTAATATTTCTTTAAAGTTTTTAACCGAATTATTACCATTACATTTTAATAAGCAGTTTTAAATTATCGTGACCTGCTCAGCATAAGGACAGTGTGGGCGTGCATCCTTTGCTCATTAATATTCATGTCCACACGACACGTTACATATTAAACCATTATTGGTCGCTAGATTAGAACAGGTTGTACCGTGCAGTCACATTAGACTACCAGACAACACGAAAGGAAGCAACATACACTAAGCCACAATAACACAGTGACATTGAGCTGCTCTAGAACTAACATTAGACTGGACAGCAGTCTGAAACTCCAGACATTACACCCGAATAAAGAAAGGCTTGAACGGTGGGCCTACTTGTGCCCGTGCACCTCCAGAAATGAGACCCATTTCTTGTGGGTCTCCTAATTTAATGGAAAAGAAAAAAAAGACATTGTTTTTTTCTGTATCCAGAGGAGATGGAATGCTCAGGCATTTTGAACGTGGCTTGCCCGCGCAAAAGTGTCAAGAGCATCATTTACATATTAGGCTACAATTAGAAATGATTTCACCGGTCATTTTTATTTATTTATTTTGCAAGAATGGATTGTAAATATTTCCTGGTCATTTGTAAATGCAAAAACGCATTTAAATAACGCATTAGCAAAAACTTCGACAGATTTCAGTTTCCTGGACCTTTAAAGTGAAATGTCTTGACCACAGATCTCTAGCACACATTTTTCAAGCCTGTAGGGCTGAGGTCCTATTTTTATCGTATGGTCTTTTATTATTATTATTATTATTATTATTATTATTATTATTATTATTATTATTATTATTACTCCACGTTTTCGCAATTTCTCGTGGGATGGTAAACGATAGAGGTGCGAGCTTTGGCAGTCTGTTTAGGTGACTTGGAGGCGAGGTGTCAATTCAATGTAATGGATGGGCCAATGGGCCTCTAGGCGGCTGTTAAATTGCAATAACTAATTTTCACAAAACTTTGTAGCCTATATATAATCTCGTGAATGAGCTAGCCTATACACATTTCCCAGTTGAATCACTTGTCTGTCAGGATAGATTTAATACTGATAAAATAATTCCACAAAAACGTTTCTGTTTGTGGACCATGGAGATGAAAATAGACGGGACGGCCGCTGAAAACTTCCATTTAAACTGATCATTACAGCCAGGAAAATGATTGAAAACAGATAGAGACCAACGGGAAGTTTCCGGCTTCTTCAATTTCAGCTCAACAACCGCCACTGCAAAATAATAATAATAAAAAATAAAAATGGTTGCAAGCTAATCACTTGTAACTATAGTATTCTATCAGTAGTACAGCGTATGGAAGGCCACATCGCAAACAGCGGATGGCGCTCGATGAGTTTATTTGTTACAATGTACCCGCGCCTGAGAAAAAAAGACGTGCGTACGTGTCACACGTGTACGTAGTGCACTGTGTACAACAGAGGTTGTCCAGTCTTGGACGCATACACAATCTTTGAGGAGGTTCCTTTCCGTCACCTTGGTAACAGTGATGACGTGTAATGAATAAACCGCCTACCACAAAAATACCAGCCAGCCAGCGGCCATTGTATCTCAGAATATCTGTCTAGCGTATCGGGAGAAAATTGACGTTCTGCGAGTGCTGTACGGTTTGAAAGATTTGCAAGATTTTTTTGATATTACACGGAATATTCCTGGTTATTTATATTGAACAAATGCCACGTGTAAATAAAAACAGAATAGTATTTTAGTTCTACCAGAAATGCATGTTGTTTTAGAATTCCTTTTGCAATTTTTCTGTTAAGCTCGCGTACCTTGCTAGCTACTGTGCTGACACGCGCGTCTGTTGCCTTCCAGTCGTCTGAGAAAAAATCGGTGGATATTCCTTCTCTTTTGTTAACCTGTCTTATTGGCATTCTTTTCGTAAATTTGCCTTTTTAGAGTCCTGTTTCTATTTAGATGGCAAGCTTCCCAGATTCTGTAAACGAAAATGACATAGGTGAGTATTCTCAAAAAAATATTTTCTTTGGGCTACATTGATGGGGATGGTTGTGGCATAGTCCAAACATTCGCGTTTCGTTTGCTGTAGGCCTAACGGGTTAATGTTAACGTTTGCTATAATTATTTTAGACTAACGAAACAGTTGTTTTGCGCTGCATGGCTTGTTGGATCGTTTGTTTTGTTGTCATTTGGCAAGAACCCCCTCTTTTTTTTTTAAAAAATTGGCAGATGTTTGCTAGGTTGTTAGTTTTGCAAGTTAACTTAACCAACTCAGATATCAAACATTAGCAAGCGTGTGCTAAAAAAAAAACTTCTCTAGCCGATATCACGATCAGACGGATAATTTAGTAGATAATTAATGTAAGTTACTGTTTACAGATCATTTAGAACCCTCCCCCGTGCATACCAGTGTCTCCTGAGCCAGTTGGGGGCGGGGGGTGCGCAGTCTGACTCTGTATGGAAATCACAACACGAGACACAAGGCAGGACGCTCCTGGCCTGGTAACCAGTTGCGCGGCGCGCACGTTCGTGTGACCGCTTTGAACTCTTTCTCACACGGGAGAATAACGATTACATTCGCAATCGTGCACGAGCATTCTCTTTATATTATTTACCGAATACTCTGTCACTGTGGATTTGAAAAATTATAAGTCAACCAAGTGCTTTTCCAGCTTCTGAAAACTTTGTGGAACCATCCCCTGACCTTTTTCAGAAGCAGCGTTTAAGCGTGAGCATGTGGCTGTAATTTTAGGATAGATTTATGAACCATATGGTGCACAGTTAAGCAGTAGAGTCACAGGTTGGGTTGTTCTCTCAGGGTAAGGGGGTGGAGTCACAGGGTGGGCTGTTCTCTCAGGGTAAGGGGGTGGAGTCACAGGGTGGGTTGTTCTCTCAGGGTAACAGGGTGGGTTGTTCTCTCGGTAACAGGGTGGAGTCACAGGGTGGGTTGTTCTCTCAGGGTAAGGGGGTGGAGTCACAGGGTAGGTTGTTCTCTCAGGGTAAGGGGTGGAGTCACAGGGTGGGTTGTTCTCAGGGTAAGGGGGTGGAGTCACAGGGTGGGTTGTTCTCTCAGGGTAAGGGGTGGAGTCACAGGGTGGGTTGTTCTCTCAGGGTAAGGGGGTGGAGTCACAGGGTGGGTTGTTCTCTCAGGGTGAGGGGGTGGAGTCACAGGGTGGGTTGTTCTCTCGGTAACGGGGTGGAGTCACAGGGTGGGTTGTTCTCAGGGTGAGGGGGTGGAGTCACAGTTTGGATTGTTCTCAGCGTAAGGGGTGGAGTCACAGGGTGGGTTGTTCTCAGGGTAAGGGGGTGGAGTCACAGGGTGGGTTGTTCTCTCAGGGTGAGGGGGTGGAGTTACTGGGTGTTGTTCTCTCAGGGTAAGGGGGTGGAGTTACTGTGTGTTAGACTCTTTTGTGTTCTCTCTCCTCAGGTAAGGCTAAGCCCATCGGTGAACTCTTGGTGCCTGTTGCTCCTTTTGACCAGAAGTCCGGGCGGGAGACCTGGTCAGTGGCCTTTGCCCCTGATGGCTCCTACTTTGCTTGGTCACAAGGCCACCGTGTCGTGCGGCTCGTACCCTGGTTCAGATGCCTCAGCAACTTGTGAGTATGCACATAATACTACACTGCCTTTCACTGTTACACTACAACCTACACTATACTTATTGCACTGCTTCTTGCTTATGTCACTTCCGCTTTTTCTATCTTCTATCATCTTATTACACTGCCTTTTACTTATTACCCTACCCACTTACTTATTACACTACAACATACTTATTACACTACCACTTACTTATTACACTACAGCTTACTTATTCCACTGCCACTTATTACACTGCAGCTTACTTATTACACTTTTCTTCATGATTTTTTTCAAAATTTTTAAATCAATTTTTAAAATTTTTTTTGAAAAGAAATTTGACAGGTAGCGTGGGGCCTAACATGTCCAATTCCCATGCCAGTTTGGAATGCCAAATTGACTGCGATCGCAGCCGCGTTCAGCGCTACTGCCGATCTGGGAGAGCGTAGGCGTCCGCAGTTCTCCGAAGCACGTGCTGCTTCTTTTCACACTGCGGACTTACAGCTAAGCCCACAGAGAGCAGAGTCAGCGGTCCACAGGCGCCCAATCCTCCAGCGCGGGGGGGGGGTTGCTAGATGGCAGTGAAATGCAGTCCCCTAGCCGGCTGAACCCCTCTGACAGTCTGGATTCGATCCGAGACCGTGGGGCTCGTCCGTGCTCTGCAGCACGGTGCCTTACCCGAGTGAGCCCCCGGCAGCCCACCCGTGAACCATGTTCTCAGGCTTTCAGAGCCACGTTCAGGGCCTGAGAGGAGGAGTGGGCAGGGTGAGCAGGGGCCGGGCACGGCCAGGTGTGTGTGTTGGTGGCTACTTGAGGGCCGTGGCTCCTGAGGGCATTGGATCGGGGCCCACGCGGCCTGAGGGCATTGGATCGGGGCCCGCGCGGCCTGAGGGCATTGGATCGGGGCCCTCGCGGCCTGAGGGCATTGGATCGGGGCCCGCGCGGCCTGAGGGCATTGGATCGGGGCCCACGCGGCCTGAGGGCATTGGATCGGGGCCCACGCGGCCTGAGGGCATTGGATCGGGGCCCACGCGGCCTGAGGGCATTGGATCGGGGCCCGCGCGGCGCACGGCGTTGTGTCCGCTGCGAGGCCCCTTTGGCAGCAGTGCCGGCGGCTCGCGGGCGGGCCGCCGCGCCGCGTCTCGCCTTACCGTGCCGGCACAATGGCGGCTCCCCGGCGGGCTGCGGGGCGGTAAAGGCCCTTTGTGCTGCTCCCCGGGCTGAATGAGCCGCTCATAATGCGGCTGCTGCTCCCGCCTGCCACCAGGCCCCCGAGCGCCTGCCTGCACACGGCCCGGCCTTCTGTACGCCACGGGCTGCGTGTGTGTGTGTGTGTGTGTGTGTGTGTCTGTCAAAGAAATCCAGGTCCAATCATTCATCCGCTAGCACAGAGAGTTCCACAGCAGGTAGCTATCGTTACCGTGTCCTCACAACCCCAGTACTGTGTCAGTGAGTGTGTCTGTGTGTCTGTGTGTTTGTCTGTGTGTCTGTGTGTGTGTGTGTGTGTGTGTGTTTATGTCTGCTTCTGTGTGTGTGTGTCTGTGTGTCTGTGTGTTTGTCTGTGTGTCTGTATGTCTGCTTCTGTGTCTGTGTGTCTGTGTCTGATTCTCCATCTTTGTGTGTCTGCTTTGTCCTGGACTGCGGCCCCTACAGGTTTATTACTGGAATAAATGATGTCATCGTAAAAGAAAGTAATGAAGGTGTTGAGTTCATGGAGTTCTCTCACCCTGGAGTGGTGGCTGTGTGTTTGTTAGCTCCGCTGTGAGGACCAGGCCTCATGTGAATGTGTGTTTATTAGCTCCGCTGTGAGGACCAGGCCTTGTGTGGATGTGTGTTTATTAGCCTCGCTGTGAGGACCAGGCCTCGTGTGGATGTGTGTTTGTTATCTCCGCTGTGAGGACCAGGCCTCATGTGGATGTGTCTTTATTAGCTGCACTGTGAGGACCAGGCCTCGTGAATGTGTGTTTATTAGCTGCACTGTGAGGACCAGGCCTCATGTGAATGTGTGTTTATTAGCTGCACTGTGAGGACCAGGCCTGTGTGTGTTATATAGCTGCACTGTGAGGACCAGGCCTTGTGTGGATGTGTGTTTATTAGCCTCACTGTGAGGACCAGGCCTTGTGTGGATGTGTGTTTATTAGCTCCACTGTGAGGACCAGGCCTCGTGTGGATGTGTGTTTATTAGCTCCACTGTGAGGACCAGGCCTTGTGTTTGTTAGCTCCGCTGTGAGGACCAGGCCTTGTGTGGATGTGTGTTTATTAGCTGCGCTGTGAGGACCAGGCCTTTTGTGGATGTGTGTTTATTAGCTCCGCTGTGAGGACCAGGCCTTGTGTGGATGTGTGTTTATTAGCTGCGCTGTGAGGACCAGGCCTCATGTGAATGTGTGTTTGTCAGCTCCGCTGTGAGGACCAGGCCTCTGCTCAGTCCTGTGCTGCTGCTCTCCTCTTTCTGTGACCCCACTCTAGTTGTCCAAACAAGCCAGTTCAGTGTCTTGGGCGCCTTTAATGGGCGAAGAGGTGGCTCATTCTGTGAGGCAGCCAACCTTCAGCCCACGGGCCCTGCGTTTGGGAGGACGTAAGGACAAACGTACTCTGGGGCAAGCGGAATAGTTGTTTTCCTTTCCTGCAAGTAAAATATTTGCTGCCTGTGAGGCAGGTTTGGTTGTTTCGTGCTCCGCAGTAAACCAGTCAACGTGGATGGGACAACGTCGAAATATTCGGCACTGTGCTGGTTTTGGTGTTCGACGATTCGTTTCAGTTTTAAACCAACCCAGACCGGGCTTAAACTGGAACGCGGCCGCACCGTGCTATTTTGCTGGCGTTACGAACGCGCCGCACGTGTGAATTCGTGAATACGTAACACGGATGTGAGAATAATTAATTTATTTGAATTTGACGGTTTGATAGGCAAGCTGTGTTTAGTCATGCGGTCCAACGTCGTCTGCGTTCGCGATGCAGCCTGACGGAGTTAATCAATGTAAGCGTCTTGAAGGAGAGACGCCAGCAACGTGAGAGGACCGCTCTGCACTCGTCAACAGCGTCAGGTACACGGCTGTTAAATGTTTTCATCGTGTAATTTTGGAAACTGTCACTCTGGTCAGTTGGAATAAGTAATGGGGCGTCATATGGACGTGCTGTACTATAGGGAGTATAGGGATATACACTGTCTGTTAGGGGATAGTGGCTGTTAGGGGATAGTGTCTGTTAGGGGATAGTGTCTGTTAGGGGATAGTGTCTGTTAGGGGATAGTGGCTGATAGGGGATAGTGGCTGATAGGGGATAGTGGCTGATAGGGGATAGTGGCTGATAGGGGATAGCGGCTGTTAGGGGATAGTGTCTGTTAGGGGATAGTGGCTGTTAGGGGATAGCAGCTGTTAGGGGATAGTGGCCGTCCATCGGAATCCTGGCTACCCGCTCCGAACATTGAGCCCAGGACACGCTGACAGCTCGCTTTTAATCTCTTTTGATTGGCCGGGCCAGGTCAGCGATTGAGCGAGCCTTTGGAATGTTAAGAATGCACTTCAGACGTTGGGACCAGTCAGGTGGCACATTGCAATATAGCTCTCAGAGTGTCAGCGCATTCTTTGTGGTGTGCTGCATTCTACATGACATAGCAGAGGCAGGGTTGCATGGTTAAGTAACTGCAAGGTCAGTTCCCTGCTTGGACGATGCTGTTGCACCCTTGGCAAGGTACTTAACCTTTATTGCTTCAGTATATGTCCAGCTGTATATACTGATGTAAAAAATACACAAGAGAGGTGGGACTGATTGGCTTTGGAGTTGTTTCTTAAGTGCATGTCTTATGTGAAGTGCAGGTCTGAAATGAATGAAACTTAGTTGAAGTTGTGATTTAGCGAAATTGATTTGGACATGCCCTGATTTACCGGCACCTTGTGTTAGGCTTAGTGTTTGGCAGTTGCGCCTTTACTGTTAAAATAGGGCCCTGTATTTGAATCCTCTCCATGTGGCTAAGGGCTCAAATCTGCCTTTGCACTTTCTGAATCGTGATCCCATCTCTATCTGTAATCCCCTCTATTTCCCCCCAATCTGAGAAAAGACACAAATACTGTTTGCTGTCCTTTAAAAAAAATTTTTTTTAATAAAAGATGCATGTGTATCCTTTTCTGGGTAGTATTTAAATATTGACCTTGATCTTGTTCAGCGCAGCATGTAAACAGCCTACTGTATGCTGAAGGTCATTTAGAAACTGGTGAAGGTCATTTAGAGACGGGTGAATGTCATTTGGAGAATGGTGAATGTAATTTGGAGACTGGTGAAGGTTATTTTGAGAGGGGTGAAGGTCATTTAGAGACTGGTGAAGGTCATTTAGAGACTGGTGAAGGTCATTTAGAGACTGGTGAAGGTCATTGAGAGGCTGGTGAAGGACATTTAGAGACTGGTGAGGTGAAGGTCATTTAGAGACTGGCGAAGGCCTAGCTGATGTATAGCGGCTGTGGTCAGCGTATTCCTGGTGTGTTATGCACACGGTGTCCTGCGAGCCCTGATCTTGGATGTCTTGCACACACACCTCCAGGGGTTTCTGTTCCCCAGCCCCAGGGCCATTGTAATGGGTGCCCTGAATTTTGGCCTCATTGTTCCTTTTTAAAAATAACTACAGACCCAGCTATTTGCACCTTGCCTTATAATCTGTACGTCTGTCTGTCTCTGGAAGAGGAGAGAATTTTTTGCCACTCACCACATGTGGAAATAATTCTCCAGGCCGTTAAAAGTGGAGCAGTTCTGCAGCGTGTTCCCTTGGTGTTTCCATAACCCGACCGCCAGCTTCGTGCTCTTGGCAACAGGCTCATCTCCCCACGCTCACTCGTTCCTGTCAACTGCAGAACTCTGTGTACTCTCGATGATGTCAGTAATGTAGCTGCTTTGTGTGGTTACATCGACTTAACAGGAGAGCGTCCATGAAAGAAATCTTGATGCACGTTTTCCAAAGTCCTGTTGCTAAGTGACATTTTTAATCGGGTGGCTACAAAGCTGTGTTAGCGACATCGATAAACAATCGGAGGAGGGCCTAGGGCTTCTTCAGCGATCCATTTGGCTATCGATAGCCGTTAGCTAGCTAGCCAACCATAAGAATGTGTGCCCCGCGTGACGAAATTTGAGGCCTGTCCTGGCTATCTGAAACCTCTGGCCTTATCAGCGTTGTGAATGCCATGTGAGAACGGGCTGTTGCTAAGCCGTAGTCTGATGGGATGTAGCATTGCTTTATGGTTTTATTGTCCAGCAGCCAGAGGAAAAAAAACACAAAGCCGCATGGGCTTTTCATTCACTAGAAGAGAATCGGCCAAGTATGTAAATACCTTCGGCACGGGGGAAAAATGCACGTGTTCCTAAGGGATTGAAACAAAAGAAAAAAAAACTGAAAAATTCTTTAGGTGTTTGAGTGGCAGTCACACTGAGTTGAAACTGTTTTTTTTTTTTTCTGAGCGCTACACGTGTCAGAATCTTGTTGGTGGTTTGCCAGAGAAGACGTGGATCTGCGCTCTGATTGGCCCTTTGGCCCTGTAATTCCTTAACAATCCACTTCCATTTCGGGAGTAAAATTGTAACTGATTGGTAGTTGCAGTTTTGTTTCACTTGGACCTGAGACAGTATCCTGGGCTCTTGGTTTGCATTTCAGAACACATTTTTTTAAAAAACATATTTTTTTAAAGCACGCTGCGAGTCGAGCGGCTTTGTAGCGCAGTGGATACCGTTGGCGCGTTAAACCGCTGGCGTTGCCCGGGCGACACACCGCCGACATTATCTCCGGTTCATCTGCCCACCCGCCCGCCCGCCCGGCCGCCAGCGCGACACACGCACAGCGGGGCCATGTGACGGTCCGCTCCCACAGCGCGCCTCCTCCCCCGGAACAGTGTCCCCGTTGTGCGCGTCGTCACGAGTCTCTCCTTTAAGCCCGCGGTCGGAGGAGGGGGGGGCCGCGGGGTCGTTTTCCCCTGGAACGGGGGGCCGAAAGCGGGATTTACGTGTTTTTGTAATCTCCCTGATGTAACCACAGGGGGGGGGGGGAAGGAAATTTCCAGGGCCCTCCTCCCTGGGCATTACCTAATCTCATTCCTGTTTTCCCTCTGGCCCACGTTTTGCCCGGAGCGGGGATGGCTTTGTGGCTTTTTTGTTTGGGGGATTGAAAGTTGTTGTTTTATCAGAATGGGTGTTCTCCCCCACGCGTCGCCCGGTGTCCCGCCCCCCCCCCCGATCATAGGGGGCTGGCCGGGTTCCGCGGGCCGTTAATTTGTTTGCAGAAGCAGGCGGACGTCACGCTGTATCTGTCTCCTGTTTGCAGAGCTGATACAATATTTGCTCTCCAGGGCAGGTTTCTGAAGGCTGTTTGACCCGCTTCAGACTGCGAGCGTGTGTGTGTGTGTGTGTGTGTGTGTGTGTGTGTGTGTGTGTGTCTGTGTGTGAGTGTCAGTGTTGGGGGGGGGGGAGTATTGGCCATCTACATGGATTAAAGTTGGACGTAACTGATAGGGCTATACCTTATTTTTAGCTATACCAGGGTGAATGGTATATGGAACGATCAAAACATTTTTAGAAATTTTGAAAACCTGCCTGGACGGATATTTTAGTCCCAAAAAGGAATGTGGATGTTTGGCCAGCCTGTTTAATTCCAGATCTAGAGGCTTGAATTTTTGTTTTTGGGGGGGATTTTACAGTACCTGTGGAAGAGGGAAGAGATGCTGCTTAAACAAGACCAGCCCAGTGTCTTAACAGTCACGTCTCTCCTTTCTCTCTCTCCCTCCATCATCCTTTTTTGTCATCCCCTTATTTCTTCCCTCCCTCCCTCCTCCCTTTCTCCCTCCCTCCCTCTCTCTCTCTCCCTCCCTCCCTCCGTCCCCTCCCCCTCTCCTCCTCCCTCCTTCCTCCTCCTCTCTCTCTCTCCCCTCCTCCTCCTCCTCTCCCTCCCTCCTCCTCCCTCCTCCTCTCTCCCTCTGTCCCCTCCCCCTCTCCTCCTCCCTCCTCTCTCCCTCCCTCTCTCTTTCCCCTCCCCCTCTCCTCCTCCCTCCCTCTCCTCCCTCTCTCCCTCTCCTCCCTCTCCTCCCTCCTCTCTGTCCCCCTCCCCCTCTCCTCCTCCCTCCCTCTCCCTCTTTCTCTCTCCCTCCCTCCCTCCCTCCTCCTCTCTCCCTCCCCCTCTCCTCTCCTCCTCCCTCCCTCTCCCTCCTCCCTCCCTCTCCCTCCTCTCTCCCTCCCTCTCTCTGTCCCCTCCCTCCTCTCTTCCTCCCTCCCTCCCCCTCTCCTCTCCTCCCTCCCTCTCTCTCTCCCTCTTTCTCTCTCCCTCCCTCCCTCCCTCCTCCTCTCTCCCTCCCTCTCTCCCTCCCTCCCTCTCTCAGCTCTGGGGGCAGTGCGGACGCTCCGAGCGGGGCGGGGCCTCGGCGGCTGTCGCGGCAGAACAGCGACGGGAGCCTGGCTCCCAGCATGCCGCGGGAGCACACCATCGACTGCGGCGACATCGTCTGGGGGCTGGCCTTCGGCTCGTCCGTCCCGGAGAAGCAGAGCCGCTGCGTCAACATCGAGTGGCACCGCTTCAAATTCGGCCAGGACCAGCTGCTCCTCGCCACGGGCCTCAGCAACGGGCGCATCAAGATCTGGGACGTCTACACGGGTCAGTCTCCCCGGTTAGCCTGGGTTAGCCTGGTTCAGCCTGGTTCAGCCTGGGTCAGCCTGGTTCAGCCTGGTTCAGCCTAGGTTAGACTGGATCAGCCTGGTTCAGCTCTACAGTGGGAAAGGGCTTTAATGAGCCAGCCTGGTTCCAGCTCTACAGTGGGAAAGGGCTATGATGAGCCAGTCCGGTTCCAGCTCTACAGTGGGAAAGGGCTATAATGAGTCAGTCTGGTTCCAGCTCTACAGTGGGAAAGGGCTATAATGAGTCAGTCTGGTTCCAGCTCTATAGTGGGAAAGGGCTATAATGAGCCAGCCTGGTTCCAGCTCTGCAGTGGGAAAGGGGTATAATGAGCCAGCCTGGTTCCAGCTCTACAGTGGGAAAGGGCTATAATGAGTCAGTCTGGTTCCAGCTCTACAGTGGGAAAGGGCTATGATGAGCCAGTCTGGTTCCAGCTCTACAGTGGGAAAGGGCTATAATGAGTCAGTCTGGTTCCAGCTCTACAGTGGGAAAGGGCTATAATGAGTCAGTCTGGTTCCAGCTCTATAGTGGGAAAGGGCTATAATGAGCCAGCCTGGTTCCAGCTCTACAGTGGGAAAGGGCTATGATGAGCCAGTCTGGTTCCAGCTCTACAGTGGGAAAGGGCTATAATGAGTCAGTCTGGTTCCAGCTCTACAGTGGGAAAGGGCTATGATGAGCCAGCCTGGTTCTGGCTCTACAGTGGGAAAGGGCTATGATGAGCCAGTCTGGTTCCAGCTCTACAGTGGGAAAGGGCTATAATGAGCCAGCCTGGTTCCAGCTCTACAGTGGGAAAGGGCTATAATGAGCCAGCCTGGTTCCAGCTCTACAGTGGGAAAGGGCTATAATTAGCCAGCCTGGTTCCAGCTCTACAGTGGGAAAGGGCTAGAATGAGCCAGCCTGGTTCAGCTCTACAGTGGGAAAGGGCTATAATGAGCCAGCCTGGTTCCAGCTCTGCAGTGGGAAAGGGCTATAATGAGCCAGCCTGGTAAAGCTCCTGCTGAATGAGCAGGTTTAATGAGTCGTATGAGGTAAACAGCTGGCCATTTCCTGAACCGTCCCCAGGTTCCCCCCCATTAAAACTTGTTTTTCTCAGGAGATGAAGAAAGGTCTCTTTGCTTCTCTCCCTTTTGGCCTCCCATCGACTGACCCCCGACCCTCCTTCCTGCTTTACACCCCCTCCGCTGTTTTCGGTTTGCCTGTTTGTCTCCTCATTGGGTCATTAATTCTGCTGGGGGGCGGTGCCCTGAGACTGGTGTGCTGGGTGGTGCTGGGCAGGGTCCTGGCCCTTCAGGCTGGTGTGCTGGGTAGTAACTGGCTGTTCAGATTGGTGTGCTGGGTAGTGACCCAGCTGTTCAGACTGGTGTGCTGGGTAGTGACCTGGCTCTTCAGGCTGGTGTGCTGGGTAGTGCTGGGTAGTGACTGGCTGTCAGGTCTGGCTGTACAGTGCATTTTGTGGCTAGCAGCTCTCTCTTGCTCTTGCCCTCCTGCTGCTCTCTCTCTCTCTTTCTGACACATACGCTAAATTTGTAAGGTGCTTTCTCAGTCATTTGATACCTTTTTTTAATAGTATATTAATAATATATGATTATATCATATATCCCCAGGCCAAATATTCAAGTTGAACCCCAACTTTTTCCCCCCATGAGCACACACTCTTAAGCCACTCCTTCTGTCTTAAATGGTGACTCAGTTACTTATTTTTAGACGACTGAAGTTAACGGCAATGCTGTTGCAATCTCAGGGCGCCATTTTGGCTCGTGTGGACATTGCCCCTGCCTGGGTTTTGTCTGGTTTCCAGCAGTATGGTCTGTTCCGGTACATCCAGCGTAAACACGAGGGAGGTTTGTGGTGCGCGGTCAGCCTCTTCCCAGAACAGTGTGCTACAGGACTCTGGGTCACTGGGACAACCGTAACCGTGCACCCTGAGCTGATCTGAGGTCAGCGCATTCCGGCATGCCTCGGCAGCTATTATTACCTGCGGTGCTGCGCTCATTGGCTCAGAGGGTGCTCCAATGGGGCAGGTCCCGAAGCCGTGCCGCCATTGGCCGTTGGGCTCGTGGGTGGTTGTGGGGTGGGGGTGGGGTTTGCCTTCTAGGTTATCGTTCTAGAATTACTCCTTCCTCCTACGAGCTTCATCACTTATCTGACGCGCTCAGCCCGAACCTCGGAGTGCTTTAAGAGGTCACTGTCTGGTTAAAAAAAAACAACCCTGTAACTACGGCGACGGGCAGATTTGCGTCCTTTGGTGGCACTCCACAGGTTATGGGAGGAAACAGGTGACCTGTTGTGAAGAGAGGAACCGCAGGAGCTTGAGAAACATGGCGGTTGTAGCGTTTGAAAAGACAAGCCCAAAGGTCGCTGGGTCAGTCTGACCGTCCCTGTGCCCACCCCCCCACCCCATTACCCCCTGTCTCTAATTTCCTTCTGGGGAATCAAATTTCTAAGCTAGAGTAGGGGTGGTGAGGAGCCCCTTGCCATGATGGCACTGATAATGCCCCCCCCCGCCCCCCTAAGCATGGCATGAAACACACACACACTAACACACCACACACACACACACACACACAAATACACACACACACACACACACACATACACACACACACACACACACACACACACACACACACACACACACACAAACACACACACACCACACACACACTAACACACACACACACACACACACACACACAAACACACACACACACACAAGTACACACACACACACACTAACACACACACACACACACACACACTAACACACGCACACACACACACACACACACACAAGTACACACACACACACACTAACACACGCACACACACACACACACACTAACACACTAACACACCACACACACAGAGGGCCTGTCTCTTCTCTCACATGCTCTGGTGTGGCAGAGCAGCGGTTATCTGGCTGAAGGTGCGCTCGTTGAGCTGGTGGAGTTTGCCCCTCGGTGTTGTGACACACTCAGTAAAGCCGATATGAATCGGGGTCGGTGATTAAACGCGGTCTGTTTCACGCAGACTGGATACTGCCCCTGTGTGAAAGTGTGAACCAGCGGTCATCCATGCTGTGAACGTGTTTTATCTGCACACAAAGGACCAGGAGAACAGCACCCCTTCATACAGAGACATTTCTCCAGCGTATCAATGGCTGTTTTTGAGACAGGAACCAGATATTGGGTGTTTTTAAAAAATTTATATTTATTTTCTGAAATTTCTTCCACATTTTCATTTTTAAATGCACATTTTATTTTGTAATTTGTGATTGTAGTTAGCACTATAATGAGTATAGTTTGGATTAGTTTAGTTTGTTTTAGAGTATAGTTTTAATTACAGTGTAGCTTGTTTTAGAGTATAGTTTTAATTACAGTGTAGCTTGTTTTAGAGTATAGTTTGGATTACAGTGTAGTTTGCTTCAGAGTATAGTTTGGATTACAGTGTAGCTTGTTTTAGCATATAGTTTGGATTACAGTGTAGCTTGTTTTAGCATATAGTTTGGATTACAGTGTAGCTTGTTTTAGCATATAGTTTGGATTACAGTGTAGTTTGTTTTAGAGTATAGTTTGGATTATGGTGTTTTAGAGTATAGTTTGGATTACAGTGTAGCTTGTTTTAGAGTATAGTTTGGATTGCAGTGTAGCTGGTTTTAGAGTATAGTTTGGATTACAGTGTAGCTTGTTTTAGAGTATAGCTTGGATTACAGTGTAGCTTGTTTTAGAGTATAGTTTGGATTATGGTGTAGCTTGTTTTAGAGTATAGTTTGGATTACAGTGTAGCTTGTTTTAGAGTGTAGTTTGGATAACAGTGTAGCTGGTTTTAGAGTGTAGTTTGGATTACAGTGTAGCTTGTTTTAGAGTGTAGTTTGGATAACAGTGTAGCTGGTTTTAGAGTGTAGTTTGGATTACAGTGTAGTTTGTTTTAGAGTATAGTTTGGATTGCAGTGTAGCTGGTTTTAGAGTATAGTTTGGATTGCAGTGTAGCTGGTTTTAGAGTATAGTTTGGATTACAGTGTAGCTGGTTTTAGAGTATAGTTTGGATTACAGTGTAGCTTGTTTTAGAGTATAGTTTGGATTGCAGTGTAGCTGGTTTTAGAGTGTAGTTTGGACTACAGTGTAGCTGGTTTTAGAGTATAGTTTGGATTACAGTGCATCTTGTTTTCCTTTGACCCTCTGAATGGGTTTGCTCCTGCAGGCAAGCTGCTTCTGAACCTGATGGACCACACTGACATCGTGCGGGATTTGACCTTTGCCCCCGACGGCAGCCTGGTGCTGGTGTCCGCATCCCGGGACAAGACCCTGCGCGTGTGGGACCTGAAGGACGACGGTAAGCTGGGGAGCGCCGCCCCGGGGTCCGCCCCCAAACAGCACGACCCTGTCCGCTTCAGCTCTGAGGAAGCTCAGCCGCAGAAACGATCGCGCTCGTTCACTAGGCAACGGCACGGCAAGCCTTGCGTTCTGGATACTGAGCATCTGCTAAGTGCCTGTGAAGAGATGCTGGTGTAGAGATGAGGCAGGAGGGGGCTTTAAAGAGAGGGAGGAGAGAAGTCCTCTCTTCTGGCAGCTGCAGGCTGTTTGCGGCGCGCTTTGTTTGTTTAGACCTGATGTGTCGTTCACCGCAAAGACTCCTGGGAATCCCTGAAGAACACTGCGTCTTCGCCTCCCGCCCTGCCTCCACCCCACGCAACGGCCCCTTCATCTTTTATTCAGGGGCTGCTGCAGTTAGCGGTGAGTCTGCTAGCATTAGCGTTGGGGCTGCTAGTGTTTTTAGCGGTGAGGCAGCTGGAATTAGTGGTGGGGCTGTTAGCATTAGCGGTGGGGCTGCTAGCGTTAGCGGTGAGGCTGCTAGCGTTAGCGGTGAGGCTGCTAGCATTAGCGGTGGGGCTGCTAGCGTTAGCGGCGAGGCTAATAGCCTGCCGTAGCTCTGTTTCTCTGCAGTCAGTTGAAGCAGCCATCGGGGCATTTTCAGGGCCTGTGTGTGTGCAGTGCGTGGAGCTCCCCGCAGCGAGAGGTTAAAGTCAGCTCTGTTTCTTCTCAATCTGCTGGAGTGTTTGTCTGTCCTACAGCACTCACCCGTCCCCCTGCCACCCCCCCCCCCCCCCACCCCCACCATCCCATACGCCACGCCCCCCTGTGACGCACGACTCTCACCCGACAGGTCCAGGGTATCAGTGTAGTCGTGTACTTTCACACGCGTCTGTTTGCTCAGAGGGGGCTGTGCCGTGCTCGGCTACACGCTCAGCTTGCGTCTGTCTCATAACACTGAATTCTGTCTCGCCTGGCACACACCAAAGCTGGATATTAGTGGATGGTAAAAGAGCCAGCTTTGTTAATGCAGGAGACCCCCCTGTATATACAGCCTGTAGACTCTGTAGATTCCCCCAGTCACAGCGCAGTCAGAAATCACACAGACCCCAGTTCTCCTGTGTCTCTCATCTTTCATACGGAACGACTGCAAGATCACATTTGAGTTCTGAATGTTTATTCCCACCACTTTGTCCTGCTGGGGTTTGGGGGGCGGGGCATGGAGGTGACACTCAGTGAAGGGGCGGTTGCTGTGGTTTGGGGGGTGGAGCATAGAGGTGACACTCAATGAAGGGGCGGTTGCCGTGGTTTGGGGGGCGGGGCATCGTGCTGACGGCGCGTCCTCTCTCTCCGGCTGCAGGGAACATGGTGAAGGTTCTGCGGGGTCACCAGAACTGGGTGTACTGCAGCGCCTTCTCGCCCGACTCCTCGGTCCTGTGCTCCGTCGGGGCGGGGAAAGCGGTACGTCCTCTCCTCCTGTGTGTGTGTGTGTGTGTGTGTGTGTGTGTGTGTGTGTGCGTGTGTTTGTGTGGGCTCTACACAGAGTCAGTGTGTCAGAATGATTCTCATGCTCACCTGTCTTGGCTCCCCTTGGCTGCAGTGCTAGCAGTGTAGGCCTGGTGGTTCTCCCTTTTTTAAGCGTTAGCATTAGCATTAGCCTGGCCTCACTCAGGGCACTGACCCTTATACAGTGTTCACTTTTTCCACCTCCTTTGTGATCCAGCAGACTTGAGACTCACCCTTCCTGTCGCAGGTGGGGGCAGCTCAGCTCTGATTGGTTGGTAGTGGGCGGAGCCACAAAGGGTCCCGCACATAGGTGCTGCTCCACATTTGTCCCCCTCCCCTCGCTGTCATAGTTAAAACCTTTTATTATATTGTCTTGTATTTATTTTATTTGAATTTATTATTTTAACCAACCCCGCAGTGGAAGACCTTCATTTGACAGTCTGCAACCTTCCTAACGTCACCCCACCCCCACCCCCCTCCTGTCCTTATTTTACTGTCAGACTCGCTAGCCTGTTCCTCCTCCAGCCCCCCCCCCCACTTTTTCCTAAGTACCGCATTTTCCCCCGTCAGTTTCCTGAACGACTTGTTCAGCTGTGTCAGATTTCCTCCTTCCCACATACAAACGTGTTCTTTTCTCTCTCTTTTCTCTCTATGAAAGCATTAGCGCACGGCGTTAGCGCACAGCGTTAGCGATAGCATCTGTTTCTGAATGGTGGCGGTTAGCCTCGCGCCGCCTGTCGCGCGGAGTTTACCGCCAGAGGGGTCAGTCGGGGCACAATGGCGGGATGAAAGGGCCGTCTGTGTCCCGCCCGCGTCGCCCGCGTGTCCGTTAACTACCGGGCGCCAGCCGAACAGCGGCGAGCGTGCTGGGCGCCGTGCCACGCGAAATGCCTCGCTGCATCGCGGCCGTACAGCGCTGCAGAGTTTTAACCAATCGGATGGTCCTCCAGTTCAGCGCTGCATATTTTTAGCCAATCAGAGA
>CM045894.1:8977500-9037500 GCA_025169545.1 Anguilla japonica
CACCCTGTCCCATGCAGCCAGTCTCACAGCTGAAATCCCTGTTTGTAGGAGAAATGAGCCTGTAGTTAGCACAGGGACAAACCTTCCTTGTGATCTACTCCCCCCCCCCGCTGTGATGTCCTGGACAAACAGTCCCAGTGTGCTGCCTGGCGGGGTGAACCCTCCCTGTGCACACACATCATCTCAGTTCCCACCTGAGGCCATGCAGGTGACCCGCGAGCAGGGTGTGCCCTCATCCTCATCCTCATCCTCGTTTGGCCCCTCTCACCTTCGACATCCACCGCAGTCCCCGAGGGCGAAAAGCAGCAGTGTGGCTAGTCAGAGCCAGCCGCTGCTTTCTTCCACCCTGGTGTGGTGTGGCTGTAGCTGCGCAGGCTAACGGGCTTGGAGGAGAGCGCCGGTTTGTCTGCTACGGGCACAGCGCCCGTGCCTGTGCCAGCTGGCCGCAGAGGCTGCTGGGTTGGCGTTGAGAAGGAGGGGACGACCTCAGACGACCCCCCCCTTCCCGACACCCTGCCGCTAGTCGACACATCCAGCCAGACTGGAGCCTGTGCTGGAGCGGTCAGCCCAAACTGTGCCTTTACCGGCTGCCCTCCCCCCTTCCCCCCCAAGCTTTTTAAAGTCTGCTAACTCCTCTGAGCACGCTAACGCCCTCCAGCGAGCTGAGACCTTAGAGCAGGGGGTCCTCAGTCTAATCCAGAAAGGGCCGTTGTGGCTGCAGACTTTTACACCAGCCAAGCAGTCACACACCTTAATCTACTAATCAGGGCCCTTAGCAAAGACTCTTAGTGGTTGATAAGTAGAATCAGGCGTGTTGCAGCTCAGCTGGTGCAGAAGCCTGCAGCCACACTCGCCCTTTCTGGATAAGACTGAGGGACCCCTGCCTTAGAGTCCTGTGGATAAGCAGAGATGGATCGACTCTTCCCCCGTTCAGCCTGGCACACTCGACACTTCACACAGTGGCGTTGAGCGGCCTCCTAGACAGGCAGTGCTCAGTGTCTCACTCTTTCTCATATACATTCCGATGTGCATGACACATGCGGTTAAATACATAGTGTCATTCTGCAAAAAAAACATGAACTTGCTGTGAGTAACAACGAACACGGTGAATGAACTGCAACATGACTCGTGACACTTGCAAATTTTCTGACATTTGAAAGTTAAACAAAGTGTAAAAGTTTGAAGTCACGAGAGGAATCTTTATTCTCTACTCGTACGCCATGTGACATCTTTTGGCTACTGCCGTCTGGCGTCCGCTTGTGTGGTATGATGGGTAAGGGGTTGGCCTCGTGGCTGAACGGTTGCAGGTTGCAGGTGGGACACTGCTGTTGTACCCTTTAGCAAGGTACATAACCTGCACTGCTTCAGTATACATCCAGCTGTGTAAATGGATAAGAGTGTCTGTTAAATGCCGGTGGTGAGGTACTTGTAAGTCATGGCAGGGAACGAGGGAGACCACATGTTGAATTTTGCCTAAATTGTAACATATGAATTTAGTAATGAAGTGTAGACATAAACAGGGTGGAGTGGGAGAGTCGGTATTGTCAGCAGTGCGTGTGCGGATGCGTGGATGTAAATGAACGAGTACACGTGAGGTGTTGTTCGTGTAAAACAAACAGAACAAAGCAAACAGCGAACAAGTATCCCACGGGTCCTATGCTGGCGCATGACAGAGAAAGGTGGGGTTCGTATTACCTGGCGTACACCTGGCCAGGTGCACCCAATCAACGACGACGACTGAAGCTCCGCCTACCGATCAGGGAACGCCGGAGCCGTCGCGTCAGCGTGTATCCAGCTGTGTAAACAGATAAAATGGCGGTCGTCTTTTTTTAGGAGGCTGACGTCCTTTTCTGCTCCCCCCCTCTCCGTCTCTCCCCCCAGGTCCCGGGACGGCAGCGTGCGTTTCTGGGCGTCGCCCCGCTCCATCGCCAGCCTGCAGCACCTGTGCCGCATGGCGCTGCGGAGGCTGATGCCCACCCAGCAGGCGCGGGCCCTGCCCGTCCCCGCCCGCATGCTGGAGTACCTGTCCTACAGGATCGTCTAAACGCCCCGCCCGCCCCCAAGCACCCCGCCAGGCCCCGCCCCCAGGCCCCGCGTCACAGCACGCGCTGTACCAACAATGAACCTGCCCCCATTTTGTTTTGTTTTTTTTTAAACGCAAAAAAGACAAAAAAAACTGGAGCGAGAGGAAGAGGTGGGAGGTTTTTGCGAAAGAGAAAGAGAGAGAAACAGATTGAGGAGTGTCTGGAAGGGGGAAACTTGACGTCATGTCCACGCGCGCGAGCTTCGCGCTGCGCGTCGCTGCAGCCGCCGGCCCGTGCTTATTTAAGCTTGTTGTGTTTTTTTGCTGGGTTTTTTTCTGGAGGTGTGGGCGTTTACCCTCAGCGGACTGCGTGAAGCCTTATTCTGTCGCTTGCCTCCGTGCCGCCCCCCCCCCCCCCCCCCCCCCCACCCCCCGCGTGGTGGTTCGCGCTGGGGCGTGCGGATTCGGAACCCGCTTCGCAGGGGGAGGGGCTCTCACACTTGAATACGAAGCCGCAGTGTTCTCCCGTCAGTCAGGGAGAGCCACGCCTTTCTGCTGTACTATACCGTCAGGAGGTGGGCGGGGTGTGTGTGTGTGTGTGTGTGTGTGTGTGTGTGTGGGTCTTTGTGTGTGTGCCTTTGTGTGTGCCTGTGGTGCTTTGTGTGTGCCTGTGTGCCTGTGATTGGGTGCCGTGTGTGTGCCCTGTGTGCGTGTGTGTGTGTCTGTGTGCCTGTGTGTGTGTGTGTGTGTCTGTGTGCCTGTGTGTGTGTGTGTGTGTGTTTGTGTTTGTGTGCCTGTGTGTGTGCCTTGTGTGTGCCTGTGCTCATGCGTGTGTGCCTGTGTGTCTGCCTGTGTGCGTGTGTGTGTGTCTGTGTGTGTGCGTGTTTGTGTGCCTGTGTGTGTGAGAGAGAGACACCTTGTTGAACTCCTCATTGTGGGGCTGAGCTCATTGTTCGGAGGGGAGTGGCCTAAGCCTTTGTTATGTGCCTCTTAAATTCCTCCTGCCCTTGATGAGGCATGGGGGGACTTGGGGGGGGGGGGGGGGGGGGGGGGTCTTCCCGCTCTTTTCTGATGTGTAGAAAAGGACTCCTGAGAATGACCTGTCCCTTGTCTTCTCAGTGTTGACGAGGCTGGAAGTGGCTCCTTTCATTTGAGAGCTCTGATTTGTTGAGTAAGTGATCAGGTAATAGACCAGTCAGACCTTGGGCCTTTGCTCCTGCAGTTAACCCCAAAGTGCATTTCAGCGCGCGGTTCACTGCTTTTCTCGGATCCGAAACACACCTTCTTCGCCGACCAAGACTACAGTGAATGCAGAGACGGAGAAAGAAACAGAGATGCTGTTACTTAGAAACGACGCACAGAGATTCTTCACTTCCGGTCTGTTTTAAGTACTGAAATTAGAAGCCTGGCGTGATGCTAACCCGCAGCGTCCCGCGTAAGGTCCTTGGTGGAAGCATTTCAGTGTCCTTCAACTCCAGGCTTTGGTTCGTTGAGCTCCTTTAGACAAGGCCAATGCCGAGCCAGGTGTTCAGGTGTTAAGGGATGAACTGGCGGGCATGGCCGGGCTGAAATAGCCCCCGAAATCCTCCAGTTCTCCTGTAACGCCTCTCTTGCACTCGGTTTCTGAGAGTTAAAAACACATTTATTTAATTGCTGTGAAAATCCAAATTCGTGAAAACCCATACCATCTCGTGGGCTGATCTTTCCGTTTGTCACATCGTTTTATATTTTTTACCTGTACAGAATTCTGTAAAAAAAAAATGCTTAAAAAAAAACAAACAATCCTTGTGCATGTGTATATATGTATATATGCAGTGCAGTCTGTAAGTATTTGGACAGTGACGCAGTTTCTGTTGTTTTGGTGATTCTGTTGATTTTGGCACACGCGTAATGTTTTGGCTGTGTCATCCGATCGATTTATTCAGGTTTTTCCACGCCACGATGGCCTGCTTGTCTGGCATAGACACTTCCTCAGTCTTCGTGCTGAGAGACAACGGCAACGGACTTCACGCCTAGAATCAGCTCCAGACATCTGGTTAGCTTCGTTGTCCGTGACCTAACGATGCAACAACGCCCAGCTGAGCAGCCTGCTGTCCAATTACTTAAGCCTCCAATTCACCTCATATGGTTTCATTTCAAACCTGATGTGCTGGAGTACAGAGCCTAAACGAACGACAAAAAAAAATGTGCCACTGTCCATATACTTACAGACTCCACTGTGTCATAATGCTGTGGGGTTTTCTTCACTGTCTTTTTTCTTTCTGATCCATTGAACACTAGAATATGCGTGTGAATAATTTTGTATATGTTTATAAATAAATTATATGTATACATATATATATATGTATATATATATATATACATACATATATATAAACATAATGTAATGTGAAGAATCAGTATTAGAATGACATATTAATGATACCAGTGTCTTACTCTTGTGGGCCTTGGTATGGTTTCAGAGGGTCGGTAACCCCTTCAGAAAGCAGCTGCTGTGTTTTTCCTATGTACCTCATTGCTTTCCCGTTCTTGCTCAGTAGGCTTTCGTGTCAAGGGCACCTTCCATAACGTAACTGGTTTTTTGTGACCTCATCCAGTTCTGCAGCCGCGCAACTCGGAGTAAATCTAGCGTCGGGATGTAAACCTGCTACCCATCTGCATGGGTTCAGCCTCTCTTCCCTGACCGATGGGCTTGAAGTGTTAACGCCTGTTGCCGCTGACTGACTGCAGTCGTATTTACCGGGTTTTCCGCCGTTCGGTTATTATGCTTCTGTGACGACTGTGTCGTCGTTGGTGACTCTCTGCGGTTTAAGCTTGAGACTGCACGCGCTCAGTCTGAAGCTTTCCCCCCGAACCGCTTTGCCTGCAGCTACGGAGCATATAGCTTTTCTCCTCCCAGGGTTAACACTAAATTCTTCAGAGCACATTTACGCGTGCAACTAAAAGAAATATTTTCCATATCTACCTCCTTATGTTGCCGGAGTGCTGCCCCTTGACGTTTTATCTACGCAACTTTACTCAAAGCGCTTGTTTACAGGGAGGTGATGACGGTTGTCGCGCGAGTGGGTTGGTCACCCATGCTCGCGTTGTTTCACTTGTTTTCTGAAGGGGTTACTGTACAATTATTAAATAATAAAAATAAAGAATGTGATTGGCGGGTGAAATGGGAAAGTGGAATGTGTAATATAAAGGGTATTTTTTTGCTGTGTGCGACTCGGTTAAAGGATTCTTCTGCCACAGTTCCGCCGTCTTGGCAATAAGTTCTCGTGCAGTTCCCGAACTCGCAGCTGATGCCAAAGATGCACTTGGGTTTCCTATTCTGCGGGTGACAGCCAGTGACGGTCCTCATTTCGCGTTTTCATCCGCTCGTGGTTAAAACTTGAAAATCTGTGCGCTTCTGCGTTAAATCGTTTTTTTGGGGCTGTGTCAGGTGGACGGGGACTCTTGCTTATCCGGAGCTCCACATTCCGCCCAGTGTCTTGTAGCAGGCTTTGTCTTCTCGAAATAGAGAAGATAAGCAGGTCTGAACCTTGGAGCCGGAGAGAACTGACGCCCTTGTTCTTACTCACGGAGAAGTGCCCAAATCAGTCTCCCGAGACAGCAGTAGCAGCAATCTGAAAAAATCAGTACCAACGAATGTATATTTTCTTTTCTGTGTAATGTATTTTTACAGTCTTAATAAAGCTTTATTTCACATCCTAAATATGTCTCGTGTTCTTGCACCGTAGGCCATACTCACATCTGTGCTACTGTTTCCTGTGCATTAATATTATAATTAAACATCAAATACATAGACATTTATTGTGTGATTCTGATATGCATTTTTAACACATTATATAGTTAAACATTTGTTTGACAGTGGGCGTTGACCGTGTTTAGGTGTTTATGACTGAGTTCTGTTCAAACATTCGGCTTGGTTGTAGCCTTTTAAGATTCCTTCTCGTTTGTACGCCAAGATAAGATGTGTTCCAGAGTTACTAAAGTAGGTTATGTTTTTTTTTTTTTTTGGTCAACTTTGCTTGTGAGCCAGAGGTCACTGTGTTCCAGGTCAGCAATCGTAGAAGGAGCACTAAAATCGGCTTCCCAAATGACAAATATAGACCAAAACAAAAATAGTCGACATATATATATATATTTTTTTTTTTTTTTAATTTTTTTTAAAATAAATAATAATAAGAAAGTTCTGATGCGAAGTGGGTCGATGTAATTAATGTTTTTTTCCGGAGACAGGCTTCTCCTGGTATGACCTTTCTGCCAATGAGTTCTCTTCACGTTAACTTCTGATTGGTCCTCTGTTAAACGGACGCACCCGCCATAATGCAAGCGTTAGATGTGCTAGAGCCTAACATATCAAATTATCATGTAAAACGCAGTAATCATGGCGAACAACTAATTTCAGCTGTATAACATCACTTTGAAATAGCAACTGAATAAAACACGCCAAACATGATTTGTTTATATATGAATTATTTTGTGCTGTATAGTCTAACTAGGCCAACTAAAACTTATGATATTGACTGAACAATGGCTTTAATTTCTCTTACACGATTAATGTTTTTCATAGAAGGAAATATTTTAAACTTTCAGGAGAAGCGTTTTTTTTAACGAAGGCTCTCAATATCATTTACTGTCGGGTTTATAATTTACCGGCATTGTTTGTGCAGCTGGGTTAAATATTAAGTTGTGTGGGGAATGACGGAGGATATTAAAACATTGTTGATTTGAAACTAGCCGACCGTGACTACGATGTTTAAAAGCAGCCGGGATAAGGGTCATCCAACTCATTTAACCTTCGAAGATTCATGGGATTCACAGTAATTTTCCACAGGCTTCCTGCCACGTGCTCTTTCTTTCAAAGCTTTGTAATGGGCGTGTCAATTTCGTTTTTGTTTAACTGTCGACTAAGATATTTTATTCCACATTTTAAATAAAACGAATAGGCCTCGTGAAAATATTGCAGGTTTGAAGCCAAATATTAGCTAATAACTGCTTAATACTTACGGACATATGAATATTATGTATATTAATATTATATTATATTCCATTTATAATTTTGTTGAAAATAGTTATTCATACATCTACTGGGCAATGCACTTTGTTGTTTCCATCTTCTATATTATTCGTTTCATTCGTTTAAACAAAAGGGTTTTACAACCATAGTGTTAATCAGTTTATAGCTGCCTAATAATTTAACCCCTTCTTCCCAGGCATTTAAAATAAAATAAAAACATTTTTTTAAAAATTAACCTGGGTGTACTACTCTTAATTAAACCTTTGGGCATGAACACCTAGATACCCCTCTCCAAATTGCATAGTGTAACTCACACGTGGGCTCTAGATCCCCCTGTTTTGTCACTGATTTTGAATTATTCTTAAGGGTTTTCAACAGATCCATATTTGTAAATTTTAGTATTCATATGGCACTGTATGCCCTTGCTGAGTTATTTTTATTCCTAGTAAATGTTTGTGTGCATCAAAGAACCACACTAGCTAATCAGAGCTACCTCTGTAGCTGAATGGTGCCGTGTATGGCTGTTGATCACGACTGAACCCGTAAAACAAACCATGTTTTGCATTCACAGAAATACCGTACGGGATCATTTCAGCCTGTACTATGAAATATTGTAGAGAAAACGGTATACCAGGGATTTAAAACAAATTCTTGACAGGAAACGTCTTAATTTACCTGTTGGCACCAGAAATTCCCGTATCCAAGCTACATTTTGCCAGCTGATATGCTTATCTGGTGTTATTATGGCAGGTCACTATGTGTATGCATAGCCTAATCTTTGAGTAAATTGTTAAACGATTAACAATCTTGATAACCCGCGGTTTGTTTCTTTTCTCATGTACGGAACGTATGGGCAAAAAAATATACACAGAGAATTTGTGTAAATTCAAAAGAAAAGCGCCTGAATATGGGAAAAAAAATAACTGGACAGAAAGCTAAAGTTTGTCCTGATTCTCTGTCGCCACCGCGGCTGAATTTAGGTGTTTGGGCGCCTTTGGAGTCAGCCATGGATCCATCAAACTCACTATATAAATAAGACATTATTATAATTATGATCGAGAAATGAAAAAATACTGCCACCTGCAGCCCTACATTGACATTGCATTAGAAATGAACCTTTCGGCTCGTTTTTCTAGCGCTGAAACCCTGCGTCCGACAAACGTGGAAGACAGAGAGATCCACATAAGAACAAGTGTTTGTTTGGTGGTGAGAAAAGGTGGTTCTCATCATTTTCTTTCTGCCCCGAGAGCGTTAAGCACTTCCTGCCTCTCACCCAATGAATGCTGAGATAGGCTCCAGCCCCCTTGCGACCGTGACCAGGAATAAGCAGGTTAGATAATGGCTGGACGGATGGAGAATGTTCAGCACTGTGTCATCATGCTCAGTCTTGACTCTTGAACACACTGCTGCAGTCCCTGCCTTTGGACAAGACCTGGCAAGCTGTCCCATTGGCCATTAATCAGTGGGGGACAGCTGAATGCAGAACAGTCCGTCAGCCTTAACCGCATTCCTTCTACTTCACACTATTGTCCCTCTTCCCGTATCTCAGTGCACCCTACTGACTGTCGATTGGTGAGTCATTTCTTGGTCCTGCTCCAGTCACAGCCTATTTCTGTCAGGCCCGCATTTGTGAAGAGCAGCGTGGTTTTAGAGAAACCGCTTCTGTCTACAGATCTGCGGTGGGTTTTCTGAAAGCCTCTTAACGCCAAGAACCTCTTTAGATGGCGCTTACGATCATCCTTAATACAACACGGGTTTCCCAGACACATTCGTTACAACAGTTTCTCTTTACTTCACTCTTAAATTACGAGCCGTCTTAATCAGTGGTTCCAACATCGAACCTGGAGTACCCCTGTGTGTGCTGGTTTTCGTTCAAACCACAATTGCAATCCCAAAATTTTGTTACTTTTTAAATTAGGTGCTTTTCGTGTTTAGAGGAATTATTTTCCCACTTAAGCCGCATTAAACCTCGTAAGCACTCGTTAATCCTAAAATCCAACGTTATCGCCAAACCCACCGCTGATCTGACTTTGCAGAGATTTTGCAGAGAGTATGTGGCTTATAAACTCATTTTCAATATGCGAAAAACAAATTCAGAAAGGGCCAGTGTGGGTGCACACACCTGATTCTACTAATCAATCACTATAGTCATTGCTAAGCACCTTGAATAGTAGAATCAGGATCAGGTGTGTGCACCCACATTGGCCCTTTCTGGATAAGACTGGGGACCCCAGCTCTAAAACATGAAAAGCACCTAATTAAGAAAAAATAACAGCTTGTTAAAATTCTGGGATTGCTGTTGAGTTTGGAATGAATCCAGCATACACAGGGGTCCGCCAGGAACGAGTTTGAGAATCGCTGCATTAAAGGATGAGTTTAGAAGAGCTGAGTACTTTTCGTTTGCCGGTGGACCATAGTTATATTTTACTAACCGTAGAGGGCGCTACATTCTCATATACAAATATCTTCCTCAGACCGTGAAGAAAAAAATTAACATATTTATACTTCTTGATATAATACGAGTGTCTCGAATGACCAACAGAAGCTGCAGAGAAAATATTTTCAAAAATATTATTTATTTTATTTTTGCTCAATGTCCCTTGTAGTGTAGATTTCAGAAAATATTGTTTTTCATAATGTATAGTTCTTGAGATTAAGCCTACAGACTCACATCCCTGCTGGGGACAAAAATGAATTGCTGGGTCTTTTGAAGATATACCAAAAAAAAGTCTGTAGGCTGTGATTCAGGAGAGAAAAATAATCCCGCTCTACATACATACACACACATAACATCCTAGAAAAGAGTCACTATGCGTGTATGAGCTCAGAGCTCCCACTCTGCTGATCCAAGACCAGCAAACCCAGCCCTATTCCAGACCGGTCCATTGTGTGAAACTGATCTGGGGTCAGTGGTTGTGTCCTGAATCCTTCCACGCCTATGGAAACACCTGTCTCCCGTGACTGCAGGGAGAGAGGGGCAGTAGCACATGGTGGCAGGGCTCTGCAGGTCTCCCATTTTAGGAGCATTTGCTCCTGAAACTTGACGTGTGCTAACTGGAAAAAATAATTTAGGGGTACATCTACTAAATGGAGTGCATTTGCGTACTCCTGAATTTTTCAACTTGGGAGCTTGTGTGCTCCTTGGAAAAATGTTATCGTAGAGCCCTGGGTGGCTACATTGGTTCCTACGTGCTGCTGAAAGCTGTTCCAACACAGACAGCCACTACGTTTAGGTCTAATACTACCACTACTACTGCTGCTAATGCACAGTTAATGTGACAACTTTCACTGCACTATTAATATGCATAATAATAATCACAGCCATAGTCATGGGAGTGGTAATGATGAATTATCATGGTGTAGTAAACCACCACTCTGCTGGGTTCCTGAGAAATGTGTCACTGGGTTTGTTTCAGAAATTCACCAAACCTGACCCCACCCCCTTCACTGTAGTGCAGCTACTATGAGCGCTCATACGTTAGGAAATGTGTGACCTCACGCAGTGGGAATACACGTGTGAGGCATAGCCACAAAGCTTACCAGGTGTGTAGCATTGTGCGTAATGGTAGCCCTGGACAAACAGATCACAGCCAGAGCAAACTGAAAATGCTATGCAATCAAACAGGATTTTATTTCCTGGTTATTCTGGTATAAGCCAAACAGCAAACAAGCAACAACAACAAAAAAAAAGAAACCCTATTATGGTTTTTGGTCCTAGATTTGGTAGTGAAAGATTTTTTTTTTTCCACTGCGCATGGCAAGCTGAGAGGCCCTGGTGTGTCCTCCATAGTCTCAGTGTGAGAGTGTGTCCTCCAGAGTGTGGTCGCCTCTTCTCTAATCTGACTGGGGTTGGACTGTGGTGCCATGTGACCAGCGGTCCCTGAAATGCTTAGCGCGCTTGGATGAACGCACTGCGATGGGTTTTAATGTGTGCCCAGCCGTATGCTCCCAGAACTTCTGATAATCAGTTGGTGATGGGTCTGTTTGTTTGCTTCTTTTTTTTTCTTGGCATGTTTTCTTCCTTTTCGTGCATGAAGCTTATCAAATTGAATAAATATTCTGTTATTATTTTTCAGACTGGCCATCTGTTGGCATACAATATGTGAATCTTTCCTTCCTTCCTGCATCCAAATCAGGTTCCCTCTTTTCTTTATCTGGCTTCCTTTTCTTGATTGGCTTCTGGACATGTCACAAGGAAATGAGGAAGGGGAGAAGAAGAGGAGATGAAGAAACAAAAAGAGAGCAATCTGCTTGTAAGAATTCAGACATCCCCTAAACAAACTGGATCTACCACTTATTGACAGGTCTGCATTTCAACCAGGAGTCAGTCCATTGTGCCCCTGTGTTGCTCCTGGTCTTGACATCAGTGACATCACAAAAAATTTTCCATGTATGATGCAGGGAACTGAGTCAGTTGCATAATTATATGCACACTCTGTGTGCATCTGAAAACTCATAAAGGTTTTTGACAAGCTGCCACATTAAAGGATAGACAAATAAGTGTGCCCTCGCAAGTTTCCTTTGGTGAAGAATGCACATACATGTGCAGTACACTTTCAGTCTCTCTCTCTCACTCTCTCTTAATTTCAAATTTTCTAATTTAAAAAGTGCTTTATTGGCATGTCGAATATAGGCACTTGTGTCGCCAAAACAGAGGTTACAAAATAAAACTATGTACAATATGAAAGCTAGATTATAGTTTAGTTAAAAAAGAAAATAATATGATGAAAATGGCAGCAAGGGATGTTAGGTGTGTGTGACTGACTGTCTGTCTGTGTGTTGTTTGTGTGAGTGCATGTGTGTCTGTGTGTGTAAGCTTGTACATGTGTATGCTGTGTGTGAATGTATGTGTGTGCATGACGTGCATCTCTCTAGATTGAGATTAAGATTAAGGTTGAAATTGAGAATGAGATTGAGAAAGAGAATGAGATTGAGATTGAGAATGAGAATGAGATTGAGAATCAGAATGAGAATGAGATTGAGATTGAGATTGAGATTGAGATTAAGATTAAGATTGAGATTGAGAATGAGATTGAGATTCAGAATGAGAATAGAGATTGAGTTGAGAATGAGATTGAGATTGAGATTGATTAAGATTAAGATTGAGATTGAGATTGAGATTGACTCCAGGCCTTCACCTCAACCCGCTCAGCGCTCCTGCGAGGCCCAAGAGCTCGGTTTACTCTCACACTCCTCCCTGCCCTCTGTCCCAGCTGCCATTACTATCAGCTCTAAAACTGTCTCTGTGCACGTGTGCATGTGCGTGCATGTATGGGGGTGTGTGTGTGTGTGTGTGTGCGAGTGTGTGTGTCTTTGCATGCATCTGCATCTAGGTTTGTGTGTTGAGGATGTGTGTTCTCGATTGTGTCCGCACATTTGTGCATGTGCGTGGCATACGTCTGCATTGCCACTGGTTCTCTTCAGAGCTGTCCGTATGTCTGTGTCTGTGTAGAAAAGAAATGGGCCCAGTACATGGGCAGAACATATCAGATAAAGAGAGAGGCCAGATTGCGGTCTACACAGACAACACTGTAGAGGCCAGATTGCGGTCTACACAGACAACACTGTAGAGTCCAGATTGCGGTCTACACAGACAACACTGTAGAGGTCAGATTACAGTCTGCACAGGCAACACTGTAGAGGCCAGATTGCGGTCTACACAGACAACACTGTAGAGGCCAGATTGTGGTCTACACAGACAACACTGTAGAGGCCAGATTATGATCTGCACAGACAACACTGCGGATAAATGGACAGATGGCGATCAGCACGCCTGGCACAAACTTCAGCCCTTTTCAATGGCGAGGTGTTTGCGGGAAATCACACCTCCACAGGAAATTACACCTTTGGCGGATTTTCTGTTTTCTGCCCGTGTTGGTCTGTTGTTGAGTTTAGTCTCCTGGTCTAGGACTGATGACATCATGGGAAAACTGCGCATGTAAGCTAAACAAAGCGGAGAGCTTCCTGTCACATGGTTATGGCGCACAAGAGAACTGCTGCTCTAATCTGAACACTGGAACGGCGAGAGGGATAAGGGGAGGCAGAGTGAGAGAGAGAGAGAGAGAGAGAGTGAGAGAGAGAGAGGGGTCTCCTGAAATGCATACAGCAGCAGCAGCAGTGAGCATTCAATGTTTATTTTGCATTGCTTACCTTAAATATTTTCCCTGAAGAGTGACGTCAATGACACCTTCCAAATATTGTTTCACTATTTATCACATCTTTATCATCTAGACAGTCTGAAAAGATTGGGGAAAAAACTAAACAAATACAGTGAGCTCCGTAATGTTTATGTGTGTGCGTGTATATACATATATATATATATATATTAGATTAGATTTGTCATCAAACAATGCATGTGTCGTTAAAGTGCAGATCCTCAGCTTTTGTTAAAGGATATTTAATATATTTTAGTTTCACCATGTAAAAGTGACAGCACTGTTTATACATGGCTGCAAGATGCAAACCACTAGTTTGATGCAAAAGCAGGTTTAAATTAATTAAGGAGTACCTAAAAGCACCTGCAGAGTTCTGTAAAAAGCTCTTGTGGACAGATAAGGCCAAGATTCACTTGTAACAACCCAAGATCCAAAGCACCCCCCCCCCCCCCCCCCCCCCCCCCCCATTTAATCTGTGAAACATGGTGGTGGGGGTACAATGGTTTGGGCATGTATGGCTGCTACAGATGCTGGCTCACTTGTCTTCATTGATGATGTAACTGCTGATAGCTGCAGCAGAGTGTATTCTGAAGGGTACAGAAGCCTATTTTCTGCTCAGGTTCAACCAAATGCCTCTAAACTCATCCTACAGCAAGGCAATGATCTCAAATATACTGCTAAGGCAAGCATACTGCAAACATACTGCAAAGCCAAAAACTGGAAAATTCTTGACTAGCCAAGTCAGTTGCCTGATCTGAATCCAATTGAACGTGCATTTTATATGATGAAGATAACACTTAAGGCAACGAGCCCCTGAAACAGTACAGTGTAGTACAGGCCTGGCAGAGCATCACCAGAGAAGATATCTATGAGCCACAGACTTCAAGCAGCCACTACATGCAAAGTATCTGTGACTAAGTACTAAACATGACTACTTTAATTTACATAACATTTATCTGTCACAATTATTATGGAGCTCACTATATACGCAGCATAACTATAGAGCTTTTAAAAGGGGAGCTTGTTAACAAAAAAAAATGTTCTCGCAATGTTACTGGAATGTTTTGACAATGTTATAACATTGCCACTACATTGCAGCAACATTGTGAGAATGCTTTGTGTTTACTGGGAGATGCGCGATTAAGCAGACTTTCTGGAATCCTGAATCTCTAAAGAATTCCTGAATTCAGAAACTCTTCATAGCTGCAATATTCTCTCCGCGAAGCAGATTTCTTACAGGTTTATCAACTTATAGCTGCAGCATCAAGCCAAAATTCCGCGGAGAGAGAATTTACACTTTACACCGTTTACACTTTCATAGAAACCGCAGCTCTGAACTTTAGAACAGCATTTGCAATGCGTGTATTCATTTAACTCTAATTCGAAATAAAAATGTAACCCAGCGATGACAAGCTGTGCTATGGAGTCGAACGCGTAATTTTTCTCATTTTTTCCGGAACTTTGTGAGTCCCAAAGAACTTCATCTACCAGAATGCACCGCGCGAAACGATGCCACTAACAGCTGACAGACGGTAAAAGCTGATGCGATCTGCCACTGTGTGAGAGCGGCAGTGAAACGGCGTAACGAGCACACTAAAGTCTATACTGCCGGAGTTCAGGTTGTTGGGTGCTCAATATTTTAGTCAGCCGGCTGTACACATTTTATTTTGTTTCCAGCTGGATGCGAATTACCAGGGAGAAAATAGTCTGTGTTTTATTTATCCTTTACTGCCATGCATATTTCGCGTGTGTATATATTTTTAACATTTGCCGTTTAAAACACCCCCAAGCAGTGCCCAATGCCGAGGAATGGATAACGTTTCTGGCAAAGGGCGAAGGATGGTCGAAAGTGATGAACTGTCGGATCGGGCAAGCGGTGGCGGCGGCGCAGCGACGGCCGCGCTACAGCAATGCGAACTTATCCAGAATTTGATCGAGATATCAATCGCCAGTCTGCAAGGACTCCGGACCAAATGCGCCGCGACAAACGACCTCACCCAACAAGAGATACGCACTTTAGAGGTAATTAACCGGCGACAAGGACAGATAAGCGATCTGAGCCAAAATAGCATATGGTGCTTTGCATAGGCTGAACAGCTTTTACTCTGCCTTGGCTGTGTGTTTTGTTGATATCGATGAGTGTATCTTGCTATCTTTTTAACGTTCATCGTTGTGTATAAGGGACTGCAGTTATATGTCCGTGTGCTGCACGAAGAAGTTCGACTATGTGCAGCAGTTTTTGAGAGCCTATGTAGCCTGTGTGTTTTCTCACGGGGACTGTACGGTTATTGCTGTCCCTAGTTTTGCAAGCTTCTAGGCCTGGGTATAGTTTGTGACCTCTGTGCTAACGGGAAAATATTTGAAAATGCTTCGTTTCCTCAGTCCCGTTCATATATTGTGCCACCCCCCCTCCCCCGGCAAAAAGCACCAAGCATATGGACATTGCATGACATTGCACGTGCCAAGCTCAGAATTCAGCATTCTTCATTGTTTTTTATCAGCCTTGTGTTTTGCATCGACGTTCAGTATGACTTGTCCTGACAAGGATGATTGTCAGGAAAAGCAAATTTTTCTCGACTGACTACTTCCTGGAACTGGGAGCCGGGGGGTTAAAGCATAGACTACAGACCGCACATGATTTGTGCACCTGCAATAGGTAAACACCTATGAAGACGCTATCTTGGGCTGACGTCTGAACAGCGGTATTCAAAATATAAATGTTACCCACGGAGGAACTTCGCTCAAATTAGCTCATTGCTATGCGAATTGACTGTATAAATTAGGGTTATGAAACGTGTCAGTAGCTGAAGAGCATTGATCATACTGCGTTTCATATCATGTGCGTCAGATGCACGTGCACGTATTGCCATAAAGACTGCGACGTGTGTGCTACCAGCAACCAGCGACTCTGTATCACTTAGTCCAGTGATGTGTTTTACGTTTTGAAAACGTAAACAAGCTTGCACAAGCTTAATGTACAGAGCTGTGAAAAAAGTATTTGCCCCCTTCCCGATTCACACTATTATTCTGTATTTGTCACTGAATGGTTTCAGATTTTTATACAAAATGTAATATTAGACAGATGGAACCTGAGTAAACAAAACACATTATTTTATTTATTATTATTCATTTATTTAATGAAAAAGTTGTCAAACACCCGTATTACCCATGTGAAAAAGTAATTGCCCCTTTAAACTTAATGGCTGGTTGCAGCAACTTTTGCAACCAAACGCGTCCTATAATTTGATATCAGTCTTTCACATTGCTGTGGAGGAATTTTATACCACTCTTCTTTGCTGCTTTAATTCAGACAAATGTGAAGGTTTTCAAGCAGGAACTGCTCATTTCAGTTCCTGCCACAGCATCTCTTTTGGGTTCAGGTCAGGACTTGGCCACTATAAAAAACTTTGTATTTTTTATTTTTATTTTTTGCTTTTGTGTTTTGAATCATTGACTTGCTGCATAACCCCATTATGTTTAAGCTTCAGCTCATGGACTGATGACCAGATATTCACCTTAAGATTTTTCTGCTACCAAGCAGATTTCTTGGTTCCTTCAATAATGACAAGTCGTCCAGGTCCCGAAGCAGCAAAGCATCCCCACACCATCACACTACCACCATCATGTTTGACTGTTGGTATGATGTTCTTACTGTGAAATGCTGTATTTGCTTTACAGCAGACATAATGGGACCTGTGTCCTCCAAAAAGTTTCACTTTTAACTCATCCGTCCATAGAACATTATCCCAAAAGGCTTGTGGATCATCTAGGTGCTTTTTTTGCCAATGTGAGACGAGCATTGATGTTTCTCTTGGTTAGCAGTGATTTCCGCCTTGCTACTCTCCCATGAATCCCATTTTTACTCAGGCCAAAATGGGATTCTTGCTTCTTATCGTGGAGTCACAAACACTGACCTTAGCTGGGGCTAGAGGGGCCTGCTGTTCTTTTGATGTTTTTCTGGGGTCTTTTGTGACTTTATGGATGAGTTTTCACGGGACCAATACAGTAGTAGAGGAAATATGGAAGGGGGCAAATACTTTTTCTTGTCACTAGTTTAGTCACTGTTGCTAATTGCATAATGCGTGAGAGTGGACAGGTGTTATCATCATCCCACACATCATTATCATGAACCCTTGAGTGCCACTATCTAACATGCAGGCTGTATCAGTCATGATTGGGATGGTGTTGGTCTGTTTTGGGAGAAAAAGATATTAAATGAAGCCAGCGATGAGTATTTTTCGTGTGGTTAAATAAGAACTTGGTTTGCTGTATCATTAGTACTTATAGCTGCAGTTATGGCTGTGATTGTCGGACTCCTCTGTCATCGCGCTTGCTCTTGTAGTTTGGGTTCCGCAAAGCGCTGTGTGCCGTAGAAATTGTCAGTGCTAGAGCTCGGTTGCAGGTTCGCATGTCAGGTGAGGTGATAGTCTGCCACTGCGCTGGGGGCTACTGGCACTCCTGCTGAATTGCTTCAGTACACAAACCGGTCTGTGTTTGTGGATAAAATGTAATAATCAGAGCTGTACAGCCCCTGGGTGCCCAGCCCTGCTGAGGCACTTGTTTTCAGCGCAGTGACAGGCTCCAGCAGTCAGCAACCCTGCCAGTACTGACGGGGTGGGAGTTCTGTGGAGCAATGCACAGTTTGGCCTGGGTGGGAGGGGAGTGTCAGTTTGGCCTGGGTGGGAGGGGAGTGTCAATTTGGCCTGGGTGCAAGGGGAGTGTCAGTTTGGCCTGGGTGGGAGGGGAGTGCACAGTTTGGCCTGGGTGGGAGGGGAGTGCACAGTTTGGCCTAGGTGGGCAGGTGGTGGGGGGGGGAAGTGCACATTTTGGCCTGCCATACTGCCTGCCTGCTCTGGCTGTGCTGTCCTCCTGCACTGTAACCTTGCAAGTTGGCAGGTGGACCTTGGAGTGTAAACTCAGTGCATACATTTTTGGCTGTATGCAGTTTTTGGGAGACAGCATCGCAGTAACTGTTGCTTCAGCTGCAGGGGTACAGGCGGCACAGCTTTGAGTCTAGAGACACAGCTTTGAGTCTAGAGGCACAGCTTTGAGTCTAGAGGCACAGCTTTGAGTCTAGAGACACAGCTTTGAGTCTAGAGGCACAAATTTGAGTCTAGAGGTACAGCTTTGAGTTTAGGGATGTATCCGAATCCGAATACTGTATTCGGGAAAGCACGAATAATGCGATGGAAACAGATATTTCTTCTACCCGAAGTTGCTCGTTATTATTCAGATTCGGAAAAAAAAAAAAAAAAAGTCAGCTCCATGTCGAGTTCTCATAGCCTCTATCTAATGTTACAGGGGGAGGGAGGGAGGGAGGGAGGGAGAGAGAGAGAGAGACCGGGTTATGCACGGCTGCTAGCTGTATCTGGAACTCCGGCACACACACCAACAAACTTTGAGCCACTGCGCTGCAAAACGTTTAATAAATAAGTTCTGTGTCAGCCATTATGTTTTTTCAAATCGATTCATATCACTGTGGATGGCCACAAGATAAAAATGCCCATTCTGTTTGCAACATAGGACTTTGATTTCACTGACTAGTCGTTTCACTTACTGCACATTATTGAAAAGTGATCGCTATATTCTGTAGTCGCCCCCACCGAGTCAGCGCACAGCAGGCAGCGGGCTGAGAGCTGACCGTTCCCGGCTATCACTCAGGGAAACTCTCGCATTGAGGAGGAGGAGACGTCAGGTGCGGGGGCTAGCGAGACAAAAGCCTGGTGTGGCAGCTGGATTTCTTTCAAACCCCCGCAACCTATACATGAAAATGAAGCTTGGAACCTGTAGTTTTGTATGTGTTAATTTGTATATATTAATAACTTCCATTTAAAAAAATCCAGTCAAAATATTTTACGGAACGTTTTACCTTGTATTTCAGTCAATATTCATCCGTTTAAGATGTAACATGCTGTGTGTATCAGCCATAGGTCTTGGCTATCGAATGAACACGAAATCCAGTCCAGATTTTCATGGTAGGCTAACAGTTGCCACCAAGGGAAAATATGAGGACATCAGATGGTCTGCAGTCTATCCAAACTTAGTTCAGTAGGGGGAAAAAATAAAAAATAAAAAAATGAAACAGGCAAAAAAGTTCATGTATTACTGTTATGTAATTACTATTGTAAAGTAGTAATTCATGTTTCCATAGCAAACTGCAGTAACGTTAACACATCAAGAAACGCGAACGCCGCAGCATCGTTGGAATTTAAGATTATTCCTTTCAACTGAAGGACATTTTTCTATATATGTCTTTACTGTAAATAGTTTCTAATTCCAATGCAAAATAGAATCTTTTGATATATATTTTTTTCAGTTTCTGATTGTTCAATGTCCCCCCAGTTAAAAGGGGCGGGGGGGGGGGGGGGATTCAGACAGTTCATAAAACTTAGTTTAGTTAAAAATAAAAAATAAAAAAGGAGAGATGAAAAGTACAGTAAGAGGATGTGGAAATATATTTCATAATTATTTATATGTCAATATTGAATCAATTTGATGCTTTGAAGGCACAATAATTGCATTGCCAATGAATATTAGGTTAGAAAATACAACGGTTGCCCGATTTAACATGACTTCCGGTATAAACCACGCCCACTTCCTGTCTTCTATCCGAATACAAATACAGATACAGATAATTTTGTTGGTTGAACAGATACAGATACAGATAATGGCCCCTCTGCACACCCCTACTAGATGCACAGCTTTGAGTCGGAGACACAGCTTTGATTCTAGAGGAACAGCTTTGAGTCTAGATGCACAGCTTTGAGTCTAGATGCACAGCTTTGATTCTAGAGGCACAGCTTTGAGTCAGAGGCACAGCTTTGAATCTAGATGCACAGCTTTGAGTCTAGAGGCACAGCTTTGAGTCTAGATGCACAGCTTTGAGTCTAGAGGCACAGCATTGAGTCAGAGGCACAGCATTGAGTCAGAGGCACAGCTTTGAGTCTAGATGCACAGCATTGAGTCAGAGGCACAGCTTTGAGTTTAGAGGCACAGCTTTGAGTCTAGAGGCACAGCATTGAGTCAGAGGCACAGCTTTGAGTCTAGAGGCACAGTTGGCTAATTGGGGAGAGAAAAGTGAAGGGTGAGGGGTGATTTATGGGAGCTGAATAAAGGGGTGGCAGCATTAGCGATTGGCTGTGGCAGCTGGTTTTGGGATGGCTGTCCAAAATGAGGCCTCTGTTGTGGGTTGAGTTTTTCTAACACACCTGTTTTGGTGAGGCTCTGTGGGCACGACAGTGTTTTCGAAACAGTGTTTATTTTAAGGTGAAACAAAAGAAAACACAGGCTGATGCACTGCTCTGGGTCCTTTGTTTGCTGTTTTTATCCTTTTAAAAATGTTTCTTTTCAGGAGCACTAATGCAGTATTATCAGTACTTGCACCCTGGGTTGATGCAGGCTGGGGTGTAACCAATGGGGTGGCCAGGGTGGCACTGAGCCACCTCTGGGATTTGATTGGCCAGCCCAGGAACTACCCCTATTTTTCTACTTAAACTAGCGTATTATCATTGGCTAATATATATGCAGGAGTGAAATTTGAAAATGTAAAGCTGTTGGTGATTGTGCCCCCCCCCCCCTCCCCATGAAGAAATTCCTGGGGTCAGAATGCCATCTGAATAGGCTGTTCCACTTCCCGACTGACAGGAAAACGCACGGAAAGACTGTCCCTTAATAATTCAGCGTTATGTTTTTTAGTTGCTGTTTTTGTCGAAACTAATAAAAAGTCCCTTTAAATTCTGCATACATGTATGATTTTGGCAAGCTGTCCCCTGGTCTTCCTGTGAAAGGAGTGGTTTGGCTCAGATCTTTTGGAACATGATGTCCTGGTATTGCTTTCCAATACACCATCTCCTAACATGAACTGGGTTTAATCGCTTCAGGGCAGAGAGCAGGGTTGAGAGTCCTTCGAGTTAATCTCAAAATCCTAAATAATCCATGATGGAACATCAGAGCAAAATTGGAAAATGGCTTTTATAGTTAAAAAAAAAAAAGTGCTATTTTGGACAAAAAAAAAAAATGCAGAATGGGCGGCAACATTAGGCTCAAATAAACAGTACAGCGGGCTTCCGGCGTGAGAAAGGAAAAGGGTCTGAGGTTGCCGTAGTAAAATGTGACACTTCCTGAAAATGAGCACGAAACCGTCCAGACCCACGGCGCACCAGTACAAAGTGGCACGAGTAAAACTTGGCTAACTATATAGCTAGCTAGCTAGCGATGGCTAGCTAGCTCTGTAACGGTATTTGTTGTCCTTCGTGTGTCCGTACATCTGTATCGGCGGTACGCGCTAAGTAGGTTAACTAAAGTAGGCGAAACGCTAACATGTTAGGGTTAGCTAAAGTAACGTTAGGCGATAAAGCTGTGCTTAAAAATCTTGTGCCGTTCAAAGTGGTGATTTTGGGAGATGCACCTGCGCGTGCGTCCTACTAAACGAAGCACCACCTGCGCATGCGTCCCACCAAACGTCCCTCTCAGGTCGTCCGTGAGTGAGTGAGTGAGCGAGCGAGCGAGTGAGTGAGTGAGTGAGTGAGTGAGTGAGTGACCAACCGACCAACCACAGTTTGCCGCGCGTAGCCCGCGGCGGCAGGCAGTCCTCCGCGCCGTGGGGAAAAAAGAGGGTGAGAAGGACGTTGTCTGGTCAGAAAGCCCCCCCCCCCGTCCCTTCTACAGTACCTCAGACATTACTGTTGTCGCTTCCCCTCACGTTCTAGACCCCTCGTGCGCTCTCAGGAAAAGGAAACCGATGTGTGCGTGCTAACGGAAATTCACAGGCAGACGATTTGATTTGAGTTTATTCGTCTGTTGGGGGTTTTTGTCGCCGCGGCAGGTTTCCTCGCGTTAAAAACTTCACGTGGCCGTGAGGTGTCACGCGGTTCGCAGCCTTTCTGCGTTCGCCTTAAAATCAGCGACTGCTCCTCACCCGAGGAAATCAGTGTCTCTGAGCTACGGGCGCTAATCGGCCGCTTTAGTTGATCAACTACGTGCTAAGTAACAAACGAAAAGGACCGTCTGGTCCACCAGGACTTGGGGTGGGGGCCCTGATTTAATCAGAAGTCCAGGATAGATTCCCGGGTCTAGCAAAGGCCCTGGCTTTTGATCCAGTGGTGCATACCAGTGCTGGCTGCTGTGCCTGGATTGGCCCAGTTTCACCACAGACATGCACATTTAACTAGACAGGCGGGCGTGCCTCCGGCTAGGTTTTGTAAACGAGATTTATCATTTTTATCAGATGGCCTGAAGAGCCGCGTTGGACCGTGTTTAAGCCCACAGAGAGGCTGGAGTGCTGGGCCAAGATTCTCAGCCCTAAAGCTGTCAGTGATGTCGTGCGATGCCCGATTATAGGTGACTGGTTTAGATTAATGTTAGATTAACATTTCAATGAAGTCTGGCCTATCTTCTAGATTAGATTATTATAATGCGCCACTGGTCTATGTAACACAAAATATTGAAATGTATGTAACACATGTATTGGAACTTTCTATCTCCCTCACACCTCCTGAGCAGCACGCTGCTTATCACTCTCCAGATTTGATAAAAAGATCACCTGGGAGCTGATCGTTCCAATACTGCGCTCACCTCCTCTGGAATGGCTATGCCTGCGTCGATTGCAAAAGCAGGTTCTGCTGGCCTTTTTTAGTTAAGACTCAAAACCCACTCAACTCACTCCTGTGGCCCGCCATGACTGCTTTCATCTACTTATCCTACAGGCCTTAAACGAGTGGTTCTATTATTATTGTTGTTATTTTCAGTTTTTCTGTGTTGTGCTGTTGCCGATTTGCTGCTTTTGTTTAGTTTTAAATGTACAGCGTGTTGAGTGCTTGTGGGAAATGTAGTGAAGATGACTTGGCAGAGCCGGAACACGCTGGTTAAGCAGGGCACTGGAGAGATCCAGGCACTTCCTGTGAACTCTCTGTTTTGTTTCTTTTTTTTCCGTCTTCCTCCTTCCTGGGGTGTCGGGGACAGGAAACGACGGTCGCGTGCTCCTCCCGTTGAAAGAGAGTGCGTCGCCGCGCGTTTCCGTCGCCGAGGTCAGTCGGCAGTGCGGGCGGACGGTTTAAACGCCTTTTAATTCCCCTCCAGTCCCGCCGCTGCTCTCCAGCGAAGCTGAGAGAGGCTCGGACCGGTGTCAGACTCTCGCCAAAAGCACTCCGCTTCCACAGTTCGTGTTTCACGCTGGTGGAGGCGAGAGGCGGGTGGTGGTGGGGGCGGGGTGAGGTGGGGTGGGGGGCCTGATTTCGCTGCTCTCTGGGTAAAGTGAAGAGCTGTTCAGATTCCCACAGTTAATCCTTCTGAAGTGAGAGCCTATCCTCTGCTATCCGCTACATGCACTCTGTGTGTGTGTGTGTGTGTGCGCGTCTGTGTGTGTTAGGGGACCGAAAGTAATTGGACAATTGGCTGCTCAGCTGTTTCTTGGCCAGTGTCTTGTGTGTTGTTGTGTCATTAGTTTATGCACGGGAAAGATAACAAAAAGTCTAGAGTTGATTCTTGGTGTGGCATTTAAATTTTGGAGTGTGTTGTTTTTTGTTTCCCAACATGAAGTATCAATGCCAGTAAAGCGAGCCGTCATAAGGCTGAAAAATCGGAATAAATCAATCTAAAACAGCCAAAACATTGGGTATGTCAAAATCAACTGCTTGGTACTTTAAGAAGCAAGAACGCACTGGTGAGCTCAGCTGTAGCAAATGACCTGGTAGTTTACGGAAGACCACTGTAGTGGAGTACGAAGAATACTTTCGGTTGTGAAGAAAAGCCTCTTTTCAGCTGTTGAACAGATCAAAACACTCTCCAGGATGTTTGCATAGATGTGTCAAAGACTGAAATAAAGAGAAGACTATGCCAGCATAACCTCAGAGATGCAAGCCGCTGGTAAGCCTCAAGAACATAACAGCCTGGTTAAGAGTTTGCTAAAGGGTGCATTTAAAAAATTGTCTGAGTATTAACCTGTACCAAAGTGACGGAAAGAGGAATGTGTGGGGAAAGAGAGGAACTGCTCACGATCCATAGCAAACCGCCTCATCTGTGGAACATGGCCCCACCAAATGCCTCAGAACTCATTGGATAGCACTTCACCTTGCAGCAGGACAATGACACCAGACATCCTGCTCCCAAAGAATTTATCAGGGCCAAAAAGTGGAATGTTCTTTGCTGGCTAAGTCAATCACCAAAACTGAATCTAATTGAACATGAATTTCAATTGCTGAGGGCAAGGCAAAATGCCCTAGAAACAAACAGGAACTGAAGATGGCTTGCAGTATAGGCCTGGCAGAGCATCACCAGGGAAGATGCCCAGTATCTGGTGATGACAGTGTCTGGTGAGTCACAGATTTTGGGCAGCCATCAAATTAAAAGGATTTGCAACCAAACTGAATATGACAACTTTTAAGATTATGTAAAATTGTGCAATTAGCCTATATTTGATGCTCTAAAATGGGGGAAGTGTGCATAAAAAGGATCGACAGTCTGCTCTTCACCCTCATATTCTTAGTTTCAGTTCCGATCCAAAGTGCTGAACAAAAACCGCAGAAATTGTGTCACTGTCCAAATACTTACGCACTGCTCTGTGACTGTAGAAACAGCTCTGTGACAGGCAGCCGATCTGACCCCGCCCCTCAGCGCGTGACTGGGTGTCGCGAGCCGAAAGGCCTCGCTCAGCACTCGCGCTGAGAGCGGTTACGTAGCCCAGTGCCTCGATTGTTTTGGCGGCCGACGCGGAAGCTCAGTTCAGATCCCCGCCCCCTAAGAGGAGTCTCTGTGCTGGGCGGGGACGGGCGAAAGCCTTGCGCGCGATCGTCCCGCGGGCTGCTCTGCGCCGCGCCGCGGCCGACCGCGGTGAGCGGGAGCGGGAGCCGCGAACGGGGCAAGGGGATCCCGCCCGGGGGATCAGGTTCTACCCGTTTGCCTGCGCTCGTTTTCGCTTCGCCGGAAAAGAAAGAGCCGCAGGTCCTTCTGTGCGACTGTCTCCGCTGCGGGAACGAGCTCAAGCGAGTTCCCCCCCCCCCCCCCCCCCCCGCTCTGTTTAAATTTAGATGGGGGGGGGGGGGAACCCTTAAGCGAACCCGTCGGTGGCAGTAGTCACGACATGGACCCCCTGCCGCGTGGAATCGTGAGCATGCTGGAGTCAGGCGATCGGGCCGAATCGCGCACCGGGGTGGGGGGGGGGGGGGGGGTGGGGGGTGCGGGGTGGGGGGGGGGGGGGGGGTGAATCGTGCTCCGCAGATAAAGGCGCTTCATCGCGGCGCTTTCCTGGGGAGGCGGGATCGAGCCACGACGCGCTCTGACACCACGCTGCGACTAAATCCAGCGCTCTCCCCTCCCACGCTTTCTCAGAATCTGAGCGTTGACTGAGAAAATCTGACGACGTGCTGAGAGAGAGAGAGAGAGAGAGAGAGAGATTAAGAGGGGAGGGGAGGGTAGAGAACGGAGAGGGAGAGGAAAACAAATCTGGAAGCTGGGGGAGAGGGGGTTGTGGAAGGGGTTGTGGAGAGGTGGAGTGTAGGAGGGGAAGACGGTAGATGGGGAGAAGGCGGAGGACGAGGGGATGTTGTGAGATTGAGAAGGAAGAGGGGAGTGAGTGAGGGAGGTGGGAGGGGGAATGATCGACGGTCTGTCTGTGCATCATGGGAGAGAGAGCCGCGCGTACCTGTGCGGGGTACTCGCTGATGGGACAGTCGTTGATAAACCTGAATGGCGAATAAAGGCAGCCTTTTGAGTCCCCTGGCCGGCCCTGCTGTGGTGGTCTATGGGCTTGTGTACCAGCCGAGTCTCTGTTTGTCTCGTGAGCACGGGGGAGGGGTGAAGCACACCTGAAGATGTGAGGTAGCCACTACAAAACAGTGAATGTGAACCATTTCTTGGTTGATTTTCAGGTATATATTGGGATCATTGTCTTGCTGAAAGATCCGTTTGCAGCCAAGTTTGAGCTTCCCCGATACCAGGTCTATGGCCAGAATTTGCTGGTCCTTGCTTGGTGTTCATGATTCCGTTGGCCTTCTCAAGACCCTTGGAGCAGTTGGTTCAAAACAACCCCATAACATCAAAGATCCGCCACCATATTTCACTGTGATGGGCTTTTTAACCATGAGCGTCCAACTTCGGACACCATTGGAACTTCAGTTAGAGCTAGGCATTATGGTCAGATGACACCAAATTTAAACTTCATGGCCATGTACACCAGCGATGGGTTTTGTAAAAAGGGAGAGAAGCTAGTGTAAGGGAGAGCTGGAATTTTACTTTTGCTTTTTGTAAAAAAAAGAAAAGAAAAAAGAAACAACACTGTGACGACATTTTAGGCCTCATTTTCCTCTTGGGTTAAGATGGACGGAGGAAATTATTTCTGTGAAGTGTGAAAATTCAAACAAACAAAAAAATCCCTAATAACACTATCACTGTTCTATTACTCAAAATATGACGTGTGGGTTTTTTTGGCGTGTTACAGATTAAATTAGATTGAATGCGTTTGGTTGGTTGTGCTTGCAGTGACAGCTGAAGGGAGAAACTGAGAACAATGCTTTGGATGTGTGCACACCCAAAGCAATTACGAGAGAATGGGTTCGAAGAATGGTGACGGCACTAAGGATGGTCCTGAACATAGAGTTTTATTGAGCTTTGTCTGCCCAGTAAGACATCACTAGTGCAACAACAGGGATGGCTGGCCATACCTAGCATACCAGGCATTGAAGGGATCAGCCCCAGCACACCTACCTCCACAGGATCTTCAAACCCTACATGCCAGCCAGACTCCTCTGTTTCGCTACCTCAGGACGCCTGGCACCTCCCCCCACCTGCGCTTCTCGAACACGTCTCCTGTCTGTTCTGGCCCCACGATGGTGGAATGACCTCCCCGTGGAGGTCAGAACAGCTGAGACGCTGACCCACTTCAAGCGACAACTGAAGACTCACCTCTTCCGGCTGCACCTCTCCCCATCCCTCCCTACCTCCCTGTAATCTCTAAATTAACTGTAAGCTTAGGGTTGTTACTAGGTAGCTGTTTCGTTGGTGACTTAGTTAATGCACTCGTCTTATCTACTGCTTGCTCGTTTGTGTTAGTATTAATCAGTTTATCCTTCAGGGTCCAAGTTGAACTATGCGGTTGCTCCCTGCACTTGGAACGGTACTTCTCTCTTGGGTTTTCGACACACTTGTTCCAAGTTATGGTTATACACTTTGTTGTACGTTGCTCTGGATAAGAGCGTCTGCCAAATGCCTGTAATGTAATGTAATGTAATGGCCATAGTTTCTCTGTGTAATTCTGTGGTTGTCTGCTGAATGATTCCTCATTCTAGTCATTCCATATTTTTAGGAATGTACCTTTTCCTCCTCCAAAGAAGATCGAAACAGACTTGGCGGTGGTGGTGGTGTGGGTGGTGGCCGGGTGGGGTTGGATGTTGACAGTGTAGTATCATGGTTTTGGGAACTGGACTGGTAGCTCACAGGTTCGATTTCCAGATGCCTCACCTGAATATCCAAATGAACCTTGACCTAATTCAGTTGTCTAAATGGACTGTATGTTGGGTAAACAGTGTTAGTAATCTAGTGTGTCTGTGTGAAGTGTAAATGTAAAACAGACAGATGTAGCAGTGCATATTGGCCATTTTAGCAGAGTGACTTGGTCTCCACTCAGAGGGCTGCGTAGCCAAAATTCAGGCTCTACTCTGGAAAGGTGTGTGCCTGTCCTCTAGGCCAAGGGGTCCCAGCCCTGTTCCTGGAGATCTACCACCCTGTCAGTTTTCACTCCAACCCGAACAAAGCACACCTCATTCAACAGCCAGAGGTCTCGTCCAGCTTCTTATTCATAGAATCTGGTTTACCAAACTAGGGTTGAAATGAAAGCCTGCAGGATGGTAGATCTTCGGGAACAGGGTTGGGCAGCCCTGCTCTAGGCCCTCTCCCTGCCCTGTGGCTGTCCTCAGGGAACGTTTATCACACTGTTTTTGGCAGTATACTGCACTTCCTGAAGGACTCCATTTTTGTGACTAGTTCACTTCTACAGATCTACGGCCCTCGCCAGACACTCAGCTCTGTGTTCGCACATCGGCAGTTTGTTATCGCTGTGACAGAAACTCCGCTGTTCAGAAGCTCGACAGACAGAAAGAAGACAGACCCCGATCGTCTGGTTTGTCGAGAGAATTTGTGGTAATTCTCACATGCTCTGGGAGGAAGCAGTGAATTTTCAGACACTGACGGTGATGTTATCACACAGGACACACCGCCTGCGTATAGGTCTGAATTGCCCCTGAAAAATACCAGGGCCGAAAGGTTATGTTCTGATTACAGGAAATGGCTATTTAGATACTCAACGTACTGCGTCACAGTCTCACTTGTGGTGGTTAAATCAATCAGCTCTGGATTTAGTACGAGCAGCCGCAACCATTTGGATGTTAATCATGTACATCAAGTCAGAGTAAAAATGTTACCATACCGCTTTCACTGCAAAGTGCAGAAAGCTTTTCTCTCGTACTTATTTGAGTTTTTCAGTTTCGCTGTCATCGCCATATGAAAGGAGTGAGAACTTGCATTATGACAGTATGATGAGGTCTTTCTGTGATATGGGACCCCTCACTGCTAAAAGCAGTAGAGCAGTGGTCTTCAACCCTGGTCCTGGAGAGCTACAGGGTCTGCTGGTTTTTGTTTTCACCTTAAAATCAGCACCCAATTGAGACCCAAGACACCGGGTGAGTTGAGTTAACTGTGTAATCAACTGCTCTAATTGATCCATGAAGTGCAGAGACACTATGAAAACCAGCAGACCTTTATTTTACCCGGGAGTGCTCACTGAGACTGGAGTCTCTTTTCTGTTTATAAAATTCGCAAGCGACCACAGTTATAACACAGTGAGAGGCACAGTACAAAACACAATCCAAATGGATAAAAGGCAGCCGTGTGAAACGTTTGCAGTCCTCTGTGATAGTCCTCCACCATCAGCTTGAATTTCTCTTAAGGATTACCAATGTGTTCAGTCTTAAAGAACATTGGGGTTTGCTCCACATGTGTAGTCCTTAAAAAGACTGTTTTCCTAACTCTGATGTAGTAGCCTATATGGAACCTATGTAGTAATAAGCAATGATCCACAGTTTCAACTGTCTTTGAGGCATCTATAAACAAAGCAAAGCATGAAATATTTATAAAATTGTACAATATTTATAAAATAAAAATTTGTATTATAAAATATAGTTTGCAAAATCTGGTGCAGAAGTCAAGTGGTCGTAAGAGGTTGATTTGAGAGTTTGTAGTTTGAGTTTGAAACCGTCGTTGCATGTATCCTCACATTAATTTACAGATTTGTGAATCTCATCCTGCAGCTTTTGGAAACCATTTATAGATCTGTGAGTCCATGCTGCAGATGTGTGACTTTTGCTACAAAAATAACCTCCACGGCGTGTCCCTGAGGCGTGCCGTCGAATATAGAAACGAGTGTGCAGGCGTTCCTTCTGCGGGTTCCCCGCGCGTCTGAGGGCATCGGTGATTCTGGAGCGCGTCCTGCGTCAGCTCGGTTTTCGGCAGTGACTTGAGACCGCAGAGTTATTTTGTGCGCTCGGCGGGGGGGGGGCGGAGCAACACGACACAATGGGGCCTGTGAAACGGTCGCTCGCGTCAGGAAATCCCCGGGTGGTTTCACGAAGACTTTGAAAAGCTGCTTCTCGCTGTCCCCCCTCATCTCTTTCCCTCTCTCTCTCTCGCTCTCCCTCTCTCTCTCTCTCTCTCTGACCTTTTAATTTTAACTTCCTACAGCTCGTTCCTTCGCATGTTCGCCGTTCATAGGAAGGACAAGTTTTTCCAGCCGTGTTCAGCAAAGGTGTGGAAAGAAGTTTCCGCACTGGTGCTGCCGTACAAGTCGCAGTCCACCGCTCTTTTGTGTAGGGGCTGGAGTGAGAGAATCTGCTCTGACTGCTGAAAATAGAACTAATTAATTAAATTTTTCATCGTTTGCTTTTTTAATTCTCACAGTGCCGCTCAATCCAAAAATAACTGTGGTGCGCTTAGCGTGCAGCGCACACTGCATCTTCACCGCTGTCCTGTTGCTCACACAATTTGCATTCAACACATTTTTTGCATTTCCACCCAGTGGCTTTTAGAATCCCCCTCCGCCGATCCGCTCCGTTACCCTCTCTGAGCCAGTAAGCTGCGGACTGGATTGGCCGTTTGGTTTTTTTGTGCCAGTCCGCCTGGGCCTGTTTCAAACTGGTTTCACTCTGCTTTTATACCCTGCGTGGCCCAAGACCAAGATGTTTTTTTTGGCGTGCGATGAGTTTGGTGTGCTGTCGGAAATTTGCCTCCCAATCTTGAACGTTCATCAGGCGTTGCGCTGCAGCTTTGGGGTGTGAATGTTCCTGAGGTGTTTCTGCTGCACCCATCAGACTCGATCTGTGTGCAAGATTAGCTCGTTCAGGCTCTGCAGTATAATCACTGTCATTCACTGTCGCCTGTGCATCAGTGGTAAAGATTAAAAAATGCGGGCATTATGTAATGTTTGTTGAGGTGTGGTGTCCTGATCAGATGGGGGGCGGGGTCAATTCATTGTCATTCTGAAACTACACCTTGGGCTGGCCAGGGACTCAAGATTACCCATAAGGCTCTGGGAACTGTGAGGTTGGTTTTTGGAGGCTGTTACTGCTGTTGATGAGGAGAGATGTCAGTGTGGAGCCTGTGTGCGAGGGAACTCAGAAGCATTCTGGGAAAGGAGAGGGCAGGGCTTTGAAGGAATGTTGAAAAGCAGGTAGTATGGTTCTGAAGGGGGGGGGGGGGAGCGGAGGAAGGGATGGGGCACCGACCACACCAATGCTGGCTGACCAGGGTTGTCATTGGCAACCTGCTGTTTGCTAAAGCATCACTCAGCTTTGGTGTGTAGGCCTGTGCAGTCCTCCAGTCCCAGGCTGTGCTTCTCCAGTGTGTAGGCCTGTGTAGTCCTCCAGTCCCAGGCTGTGCTGCTGTAGGGTGTAGGCCTGTGTAGTCCTCCAGTCCCAGGCTGTGCTGCTCCAGTGTGTAGGCCTGTGTAGTCCTCCAGTCCCAGGCTGTGCTGCTGTAGGGTGTAGGCCTGTGTAGTTCTCCAGTCCCAGGCTGTGCTGCTGTAGGGTGTAGGCCTGTGTAGTCCTCCAGTCCCAGGCTGTGCTGCTCCAGTGTGTAGGCCTGTGTAGTTCTCCAGTCCCAGGCTGTACTGCTCTAGTGTGTAGGCCTGTGTAGTTCTCCAGTCCCAGGTTGTGCTTCTCCAGTGTGTAGGCCTGTGTAGTCCTCCAGTCCCAGGCTGTGCTTCTCCAGTGTGTAGGCCTGTGTAGTCCTCCAGTCCCAGGCTGTGCTTCTCCAGTGTGTAGGCCTGTGCAGTCCTCCAGTCCCAGGTTGTGCTTCTCTAGTGTGTTGGCCTGTGTAGTCCTCCAGTCCCAGGCTGTGCTTCTCCAGTGTGTAGGCCTGTGTAGTCCTCCAGTCCCAGGTTGTGCTTCTCTAGTGTGTTGGCCTGTGCAGTCCTCCAGTTCCGGGCTGTGCTGCTTTGCTGTTGGCATCCGCAGGATTGCTGCTTCACCCAAAGAGCCGGACTTGTCTGCCTGTCCCTGCTGGCTCAGCAGTCCTTCGGACTCCCAGTGTAAAGAGGTAGTTTGCCGCGGTCTCTCCCCTCCAGTCTTGTAGTTGGTTGTTGGGGAATGAATCGGCTCCTGTTTTTTTTTTTTTGCTGTAGCACGCTGGAATTGGGGCTTTGGTTACCTTTAGCTTCTTCATCATCTTTGGCGTCTGTAACGTCTTTAGCATCTTTAGTGTCTTTAGCATCATTAGCATCTTTAGCATCTTTAGTGTCTTTAGCATCATTAGCATCTTTAGCATCTTTAGTGTCTTTAGAAAGGTGGGCTCATGGCAGTCAGCAGGCTGAGAGAGAGCTTCCTCTTCCTGGTTTTCCACTGCTGGTCTGTCTCCCAACCCCTCAGGGCGAGCGTGTGTGTGTGTGTCTCGTTTGTGTGTGTGTTTGTGCTTGTGCGTTTGTGAGTGCGAGAGTGTGTGTGTGTGTGTGTGTGTGTGTGTGTGCATTGAGAGAGGCCTGCTCTGGTCCCTGTGTGTGCAGCACAGAGGTGGGCATGCTCATACTTGCCATAGATAGAAGAAGGACATGGACACCCCCCCCCCCCTTTTTTTTCCTCTCGCTGTAAACACAGCCTTGAGAGAGAGAAAGAGAGGGTGAGAGAGATCCAGAGTGCTGCATTGTGGGAGACCGTAGCCTGGCCTTGGTCCTAGAGTTGTAGATATCATGTAGGTGTGACTGGAAGAAGATTTGGGATGGAGGGGTGCACTGGCTGTGGACTATGGGGGGCAGGGGCACAGGAGGGGTCGGGGGGGGAGGGTTTTGAGTTCTATGGGGGGTCTATGACAGGGGACTCGGCACACACACACTCTCTCCTATAGCTTGGACAGACAGGACCTGAATATGTATATGTGTATGTACTGGTGTGGGTTTGTTTTGGGTGTTTGTGTTCATTGGTTCTCTGCTAATAAACGGAGTTGGGTGTGTGTGTGTGTGTGTGTCCATGGCTTTTCTTCTAATAAATTGTTGGGTGTGGGTGTACCCGTGGAGTCAGGTTGCGGCCTCTAGAGGCCCAGATGTACGTGTGTTTTTGTTCCAGGTCTGCTTGCTTAATTGATCCAATTAGTTAATTAGTCAGTATACATTTCCACAGAACACACTGCAGCACTGTTTTTTCTTGTTGTTTATTTTGTTTGTTATCGCTGCTTCAAACAAGTTAAATTTTTTCATTTGTAAGAAAAAAAAATTGAAGCATACCTCAAACTTTCTAATTTGCTGGTTACTAATTACGCGATTAAGAACAGAGTATGGAATTGTGGAAAATGTTTGGTCTCTGTGTGGGTGTGAAGCCCCCGCTGTGTTGGGTGGCCGTGTGGCTTTCCCTTATCAAATTACCATCTATTTTTAATGCGTTCTGTGATACACTTCACATGGAGACGGGTGACTGTTAAATCTGGGAATCTGAAAGTGGGAGTCCTGATGGGGGATCCATTTTGAATTTCTCTTCATCGTGCATAGGGTCAGGCTGTGGACAGTTTTGAAGTTTTACCCTAGGTCAGCGTTTCTACTCTGGTCCCTATAAACACAGGGCCCAGGTCCCCTGTCTGATGAAATCCGAATTGTGTCTGGGTGGACTGGGTTTGTTTTAATTTCATTTTGTTATTCAGTTTTTATTAGTGCTTTGTGCTGGGGGGGGGATGGGAAAGGGCGGGGCCAACCCTTTCCCTGGTGGTGAACTGTGATGTCACATTGCTTTGTCATCAGCTGCTCAGCGAATGTTAATGTTCCAGCAGCACTTGGTTGCCATGGCAGGGGCAAACGCGCCCCCATGGGCATGCTGTTGTTCTCCACATAATAACAGCTATTTATAGACTGCCATGTTTTTGGGAGGCATGGGGCGTGGGGGTTGGGGGGGGGGGGGAGGCTAAGAAACAAAAAATAAAAAACGAGAGAGAGCCTTTATCCTGACTGTGCACTGTGACTGGGGAAAAGCTCAATATTGCACTCATTTATTCATATTTGTTTAGTGCTTCCACAGGGGATTACTGCTATTTTTAGCGCTGGTCTTACGCGTGTTCCCCAAGGTAGAGCTGGGGCAAAACGGCTGGATACTGCTCAGGTGTAGCCCAATCAAAAAACAAATAAAAGCATGTGTGGTCAGCACCATTAAATGCACGATGACTAGATTGTCAGTTCAGAATTAGATTTCTAGATTTTGTGTAGATGTTCTCTAATTTGCCTGCAGTGTGGAGCTTGATTAGCATTGCAAGCTTATGACAGTGGACTGTGAAATTGCTGATCTGTTTTTGAAGTGTGGAGCCTGTCAAACGGGTGGAAACTGGTCTTATAAAGATCATCTACCATCTAGCAACGCCCACAGGGACTGCAGTGTCGAAGATGTATTAACAAAAAAAAAAAAGAGTTCTGCTTTGAGTCATAGGTTTCTGTGGAAACGGTGCCAGCCCATAATTTCAACTCATGAATAAAAACCTGTTTGGTCTCCTTTCTCGCGCTCCACCGTGCGAGCGTGTGCGAGCACCCGCGACCTCACCTTTTTGCACAAGAACACGGTTGTGTTTCGGACGCGTGCGTGAGGCCGTTTTCTTAATCGCTCGAGCTTTCCTCCCGTTCCCACCTGCCTCTTCACGGCTTCCTGCTTCCGGGATATCCTCATCACTTTTTTTTTTTTTCTGCGCTGCGATTGGTCGCTTTCGGGCATCGGGGCTGCTGTGGGGGGGGGGGGGGGTGATGGTACTGTCCCGGTGGTGCGGGCGAGTGTCTGCAGGTCGTCTCGGCGCTTCCGGTGGCTAACCGGCGTTTTCCAGGCGCCGCTAGCGCTGGTTTAGTTAGCGCCCGTCCCTGTCCTCCGCGGCGGGGCGATGTCTGGCGCGCAGGCCACAGACGAGCGCAGTGGCAGCCTGTGTTTTTTTTTTTTACTGCGTCCTGATTGGTTGCCGTGCCGTTGCCGTTTGCCCTGGTGCGAGAGGGGGTGAGAGAGGGGGTGAGAGAGCGTGCTGCTGAGCGGGTTGGAGGCCCTGCTCAGGGCCGCTGTGGGGAAATCCTGCGCTGGATTCTCACTTCCCTCCTCTGCGCGTGGATTTGCATGCTGTTTGCCAGAGGAGCTCATGCATCATAAGGGGCCGCGCCCACGCCCCCTGTGGAATGGCCTGCGTGGTTGTTATGGCGTGTTCGTCTGAGCGCGTGCGTGAGCGAGCGCGTGCGTCTGAGCGCGTGCGTGAGCGCTTTCGTCTGAGCGCGTGCGTGAGCGAGCGCATTCGTCTGAGCGCGTGCGTGAGCGCGTTCGTCTGAGCGCGTGCGTGAGCGCGTTTGTCTGAGCACGTGCGTGAGCGCGTGCATCTGAGCGCGTGCATGAGCGCGTTCGTCTGAGCGCGTGCGTGAGCGCGTTCGTCTGAGCGCGTGCGTGAGCGCGTTCGTCTGAGCGCGTGCGTGAGCGCGTTCGTCTGAGCGCGTGCGTGAGCGCGTGCATCTGAGCGCGTGCGTGAGCGCTTTCATCTGAGCGTGTTGGTGAGCGAGCGCGTTCGTCTGAGCGCGTGCGTGAGCGCGTGCATCTGAGCGCGTGCGTGAGCGCTTTCATCTGAGCGTGTTGGTGAGCGAGCGCGTTCGTCTGAGCGCGTGCGTGAGCGCGTTCATCTGAGTGCGTGCGTGAGCGCGTTCGTCTGAGCGCGTGCGTGAGCGCGTTCGTCTGAGCGCGTTCGTCTGAGCGCGTGCGTGAGCGGCCGCTTTTCACCATCGGCTGCTCTCTTTCGCTGAACCGCACGGGCACAATAACCCCCCCCCCCAATCTTGACCACAAAGCAGCAGGAAACTGTTAGCGGTCTGAAGCCAGCCAAACCCAGGGGGTGCTTATAGTGTGGTGCAAGTCTCTAATCACCAGAGACTTATCAGAGAATACGTTTTCAATGGGCCGTATAGTTTGGGCCCTAACGTTTCAGTTGGTCAGCGTAGCAGGTGATCAGCATAGCACGTGATCAGCGTAGCAGGTGGTAAATCACACCTGTTATAGCTTAAAAGGAACTGCATGATGTAAATGGTAATTTGTTCTGAGTAGTGTTCAGTCGCCTGACAGTCACACCTGTCTGCCACTCCAGGTGGTGGCACTGCAGGCACAAGTCACACTTTCCCGCTCTGGTTCTGCCAGGAACGTTCTCTCAACATAGCAGCAGTGATCTTCCCTCAGTCAGCGTCTCTGCCACCACAGGCCCGGCGTTTATCCTTGTTTCTCACTGATAAAACCTAGCATTCAGTTTCTGTCGTCGCCAACACTGATGGTTTGTTTGCTTAGCAATCAAGAAGCTGAACTCCAGCAGTTTCCGGGTGGCTCACCCGGGTAAGACGCGATTCTCTTGTGCACGGACGGGCCCCACGGTCTGGTGCTGAACCCGGACCGTGCCAGCGCCGGCGCCCGCCGCGGCCAGCAGCCCCACAGACTGGCGCATGATTGGCTCCTGTGCCACCGGGTTTCACTTGGCCAGGATGACGGCATCTCGTCATGTGCCAGCGGACTCCCCCCCCCCCCCCCCCCCCCTCGCCGGCCCCCTCCTTTCGATCGGACGCCCACGCGTTTGTCTGCGGAGCTGCGCACGACGCGTATCGCTCTGACTCATCTCCGAGACCCCCGACTCGAAGACCGCGGTGTGGCGGGAAGTGCAGGAAGCAGAGCAGAGAGCAGGAAGGCCTGCGCGCGCTGCACCGGCAGGGCTGCGCCGGGCCCTGCAGCATCAGCACGGCCATGACGCCAAACTGGGGGGAAAAATCGTGCAAAGGAAGGAGAGCGAGGTCCGCAAAGTGCATCCAAAAATTCATTCATTTATTCATTTGTGTTGTCAGGCAAGATCAGTCCCTAGTGTTGAAGTCTGGTGAGTTTAGCGATTGCTGAAATTAACATGCCAAACTGTTTTGAAATAATAAAAAAAAAAACAATTTAATACTGTATTTGTAAGCCTATACTTGCGAAGTTTGTAAGAGCTAGATAACAACATAGCTAAAAACATTCCAAACTGTCCAGCTTGTGTTGTGTGAGCTTGTCTGCGGCAGTCAGTTAGTTTTAAACAAATCTGGCCTTTTCTGTCGCTGTGGCCTTGTGTCTGATTGGCTGTCGTGATTGGGATCGCTAAGGCAGTGTTCCGGTGATGGCTGTGCCCTCAGATGTTGTCACGGTAACAGTGATTCTTTTAGGTTCTCAGGTTTATCGTTGGCCTTTCTTTTTTCCAAGTCGCAAATGCTCTGAGAAGGAAGGCCTCCTGACTGAAACTCAAGGTGGCCAAAAAAAACTAACTTTGCAAGAAACAGGAATTTTAAAAAGATGTATGTTTTCTGAAGCTCAATAGAAAACCCAAATTTAAACTATTTGTTTTCAGAAATTTTGGGAGACAACTCTCCCCAACTGCTGAACATGCTTTGAAAGCATCCATATTTTTCATTTTCTTTTAGTTTTTTTCAAAGGAAATTTTAATACATTTATTTTAAGTGGGACGCCTGTTTCTTTCTGTTGACCAGTCGCTGGCCCTGCTGGGCTGTGTGTTGTCGCCCCCTGCAGGTGAAGCTGGTGAAGTACATCTGTAAGCAGCTGCAGTGCAAATGGAGGGTGCCTGAGATCGAGAGACCCCAGGCACTGGACTCGTACCCGCGGCTCTGCGACTGGCTGTGCACCATCAACCTGCGTTCTGAGCTCATACAGGTACCGTGTGTGTGTGTGTGTGTAAATGGTAAATGGTAAATGGACTGCATTTATATAGCGCTTTTATCCAAAGCGCTTTACAATTGATGCCCCTCATTCGCCAGAGCAGTTTAGGGGTTAGGTGTCTTGCTCAAGGACACTTCGACACACCCAGGGCAGGGTTTGAACCGGCAACCCTCCGACTGCCAGACAATCGGTCTTACCTCCTGAGCTATGTCGCCCCCCGTGTGTGTGTGTGAGAGAGTACGTGTGTATGTGTGTACCTGTCTGAGTGTGTGTGTTTGTATGTGTGAGAATGTGGCTGTGTATGCGTGTGTGTATGTGTGTGAGTGTGTGACTGTATGACTATATGCGTGTGTGTTTGTGCGTGTGTGCATGTGTGTGTGTGTTTGTGTGTATTTTGTGCGTGCGTGTTTGTGTGTATTTTTGTGCGTGTGTGTATGTATGCGTGTGAGTCACACCTGGGTCAAATACATATTTGTTTTGGATTCAAATACTTTTCTACGCTTTACTGACCTTGTCTGGTGTATTGGAACCAATGAAATACTCTCAAAAAGTGCAAACCCCGCCTTCTGGTCATATTGGCAGGCTTGATTACAACAGGCAAGATCAATAGAGCACAGAAAAGTATTTGAATGCCAAAACAAATATGTATTTAACCCAGGTCTGGTGTGAGTGTGTGACTGCATGCGTGTGAGGGGGGAGTGCTGCTGTTTGGGAGAGAGACCCTCCAACCACATTCCTGACACTGTGCTCCTAATCCACAGAATGTGCAGAGTCAGCTGCTGTCTCTCTCCCTCCCTCCCTCCCTCCCTCCCGCTCTCCCTCCCCCTCTCATCACTCTATTTTTGCTGTGTGGAGAGGCTTGAGCACAAACAGAGCTATACGCAGAACCAGCGCACAGCCATGACCTGTGCAAACTGACCAGAGAGAGAGAGAGAGAGAGAGAGAGAGAGAGAGAGAGAGAGAGAGAGAGAGAGAGAGAGACGGAGAGAGAGAGAGAGAGAGAGAGAGAGAGAGAGAGAGAGAGAGAGAGAGAGAGAGAGAGAGGGAGAGAGAGAGAGGCAACAGTGGTGAACCAGACAGAGAGCAGTGGAGACACAGAGAGTGAGAACTAGTGACGGAGTGGAAGGGTGAGAGAGTGAAAGGGCCAGAGTACAGCGATCACTTTTTGGGGCAGTCGTTTTATTATGCTATTGTAGAATTATTGCGTTGTGGCAAAGCTCATGTATGTTCGCCATACATACATTATAGCGAAAATAAAATAGTTAGGGCGATATAGCTGGCGGACGACGCTGAGACAGAGGAGGTGAGACCAAGTCAGAGAGCCTGTGAGAGGGGTGGGGTGGGGGGGGGGGGGGGGGCAGAGTGGGGGGTGTAAGGGACCGGGACCCGGGTGAAATAAAGCCCCCCCCCGCTCTGGGTACGGCTAGGTAAACACAGCGTCAGGGTTTACACCGGAAAACTGGGCGGGACCCCCGTGCATGCGGTCCTCGTACGGATCTGAGGTAAGCCCCGCGGCGGGGGCGGGGGGGGGGGGAGGGAGGTCTACCCTGTTTGGGTTTATTTTTAAATGTTTTTGATTTCTGAACGCGCGTCTCGCTCTCGTGTACTTGGCGTGTCGGCGGCGGCGGGCTGCGAGGGTTCGCGGGGCGAACCGCGGGACCGCGGGAACGCGAAGCCCTGGGGTCGCCGAAGGTCGCGAGGCCGAGCGCAGCGCCCGTCCCGCCGCGGAGGGCGCGGACTTTACGCTCTTTTTTCAAAAATCGCGGAAACGTTTGCGTGCGACGACTGCCGAAGCTCTACCCGGCGCACCTCCTGTCCCCGCAGCGAGAGAGGCTGAGCTGAAACTGCGATGAGTCAGTTTGACACCGACGCTCAGACCCGCAGATAGACTGATAGCTGTCGCTTTCTGACGTTTTTCGCAGAACCTAATTTACAGGAGATGTTTACAGGATCCACAACCTCCATTTTAGGCTAGAGATGTGAACGATTACTTAAGGTTAAAGGAAATCTCAAATCTTGTCAATTTTCGTGTTATACTAGAGGTGGGTGTTCTGTCAACTGTGTGTGATACACTTAAAATGAGTGAATTATTGTCTATACATTTTTTAAAAGTGGTATAAAATATGTGGGAATTGAAAGTGTGTGATTCACTGTTGTTCTGACGGTATTTGTGTTTCGTATTCTTCTTGATCTCATGCGCTGGAGTACGGTTTCTGCAGAAAGAGGTCAGGAGCTTCCGTACATGCTGTGGTGATTGGTTTATTTTCAGGATTTTGATCGAGAAACATTTTTTGTGAAATTGACTTGCCCAGTGCTTGTAGAGTAGAGTTAAATGCTACCATTTATTTGTTTCACATTTTATTAAATGCTTCCATTGTCTGACACGTACCAATTAAGCTGGTAAAATATGAAATTTCGCCATATTTGCTCCCAGAAAAAAAAAAAAAAAACACAGATAACACCAGCTAGATTTGGCTTCAGATCTGATGTAGTTCTGGATTTCAGTCTAAGCAGCCAATCATCTTTGATACACTGTTTGCATGAACGCTCATGTGCACACCTTAACCTTAAGCGTGGCATCATGTGTTACTAGCAAAGCTACCTGTGTGGGCAGTGTGAGTGAATCGTTGAGTGGCATTGATCGTCTCGTGAGGTGTGATTGGTTGCTGGTCAGCTGACTGTACATTACTCATCATCTTTCCAATGGAGGTTGGAAAGCTGACCTTTTCAGTGAAGTGCGATGGAACTTGGTGGTTTTTGTGGGCTGGCAGGCTTGTTGAACCAACCCTCCCCCTCCTGCTTTTACCTGTGGGTGTTTCCACTTGAGTACAGTCTTTACACCTGCTGTAAGAGTGGTGTGGTTTCGGCCAATACGCACAGGGACACAGCGCAGTGAGAATGACCTGCTACTGGGATGTGACAACGTGGGTCACATGACATAAAATCAGTATCCGTATGCATGGGTGTGTGTATGTGCATGTGACTGTGTAGTCCACATGTGTGTTCGTGTGTGGGAATGAGCGAGAACATCTGTGGGTGTGCGCACATGTTTGTGTGTGTGTGTGCGCGTGTGCGTGTGCATGTGTTTGTACATGAGATTGTGTGTTAATAATAAAGATGATGCATGCCTGTGCAAACCCCAGGATGTGGTTTCTTGGTGTAGTATCTCTGCTATTGTTTTTGATGACCAGCGCGTGGCTTACTTTTGTCGCAGGTTAAATCGGTATCACAGGTGTTGCTATAGAGATGCTAAAGTAAATCCATAGACTGGAGTTTGGCAAATGTCGGAGAACTGTCTGTTAACAACAAAAAAACAAAAAGTGACCTGAAGTAGCCTATGTTGACTTAACATGATGGTGACGAAAACCAACCGCGAGCTAGCTAAATTTAGGTCACTGTTGGCAGCGCTGTAATTACGGTTGCCTGTCATTTATCTTCTTAATGGGTGGCTCTGCAATGCTGGTATATGTGAAAGAATTATTTCGCGTTATTTTAATGTTTTTTTTAGAAAGAGTCTAAATGCGGTTTACTTATTTATAGGTTTTCTGCTTTGGTGCGTGTCACTTTGTCGCGACGAACGTTCTATTCTCGTTTCTCTGACAACACTGGAGGCAATATTACTGATCTATAAATAAAGGGATATACCGTTCGAGCAACTTTTCCTCATTGAGCCCTGTATGATATTTGAGAAGCGCAGCTAGAAGCGTCCGCCTGGACGAACCGATTCACTCTGAATCTCGAAACGAAACCGCGCGTGCATCTGCCCGAACTCGAACCTTTCGTCCTTTCACGTAATTTCAGAGATAATATGCATGCCAGGTTTTCATTCATTTTCCTTGATTGTTTTAATTTCATATCGTGGTAGTATACCCTTGAGCAAGGCACGGAACCCGTGTTGCTCAGCTGTATAACTGGGTAGTATGCGAGCCCTGTATGTCGTTTTAAGAAAGGGTGTCTCTTAATGGAACATATCTTCCATTATTCTTGACCCCATGGCAACGCAGGAGCTGTAGAATACATCCCAGGCATGGGTAGAATACTTCATTTAAAATACCTCAACCCTTCAGGCAACACTGAAATTCCTTCAGATTGTTGACTATTTAAAAAGAAACATCTATTTCCTCCAATGTAACAAAATTCTTCTTTCATAAAATTATATGTTTTTGGTAAGTCGTTTTTTTTATTTGAAAATATTCAGGGATCTGCAGGAATATAAATTATATTACAAAAATATAAATATATAATTTTTTTCTAGAATCTAAAGAGTAAAACTTTCTCAGATTCATAGTTGGTGCGGGTATAAAAAAATATAAATATATAATTTTTTTCTAGAATCTAAAGAGTAAAACTTTCTCAGATTTCATATTTGGTGCGGGTCTTGTGTACCTACACTGCCGCTGGTTTGGCGCTCGATGTTCTTGGCTTCTGACAGGATATATGTTTTTTTTTTTTCTTCTTCCTGGAAGTAAGGTTGGGGAAATATCTGCCCCCCCCCCCCTGGGGAGGGAGCGTGCAGGCAGGAAGCTGGCGTAGTTGTCCGCTCCAGCCCTGGTTACTGGACCACAGTGAGGGTGAGGGAAGGGGGCGGAGTCGGGGGGGGGGATGAGACGGCCAGTCAGACAGAAAGGCTCTCACAGCGTCACTGCTGCTGGGAAACGGCAGTTGTGGAATTCAGCCTCTGAGAGCGAGAGAGTGAGAGACAGCCAGCCACGCTGTGTTCTGGTGAGGAACACAGACCCCATGGTAGGTAAGCGGTCGGGAAAGAGATAGAGAGGTACTGTTTCTGTTTTTTTTTTAGGGGGAAAAAAAACCCTGAAAGTTTTATCTGTCCTTTTGGCATGTCTGTCTTCATGAGACAAGTCTCTGTCTGTCTCTCACTCACTCTCTTTCTCTCTCTCTCACACACACACACACACACACACGCACACTATCGATCTCTATCTCTCAGTCTCTCATTCACTCTCACACACACTCACACACTGTGTGTGTCTCTGTGTCTCTCTCCCCCTTCTTAGTCTCTCTCCCTCTCTCTCCCTCTCTCTCAGTCTATCTCACTCTCTCACGCTTTCTCTTGTCTGTGGTGTGTCTGTACTTCTCGTCCTTCGGGTCAATGGTGGAACGGGGCTTTCCAGGCCCCCTCATGGCGTGTGTGAGTGTGTGTGTGTGTGAGTGTGTGAGTGTGGGTGTGTGAGTTTGTGTATGTGCGTGTGTGTGAGTGTGTGTGTTTGTGTATGTGCCTGTGTGTGTGTGTTGTGTGTGTGAGTGTGTGTTTGTGTGTGCGTGTGTGAGTGTGTGTTTGTGTATGTGCCTGTGTGTGTGTTTGTGTGTGAGTGTGTGTTTGTGTGTGTGCGTGTGTGAGTGTGTGTGCGTGTGTGAGTGTGAGTGTGTGTGTGTGTGTGTGTGTGTTTGTGTATGTGCCTGTGTGTGTGTGAGTTTGTGTATGTGCGTGTGCTTTTTAGGTCTGTTTGCTTTTTTGCATTTTGACCTGAATGATCTGTCTGGAACAGAAGCAGCACTGTGGAGTGCTTTGACCAAAGAAGGGGGGGGCTCCTAGGAAAAGGGAACTGAGCTGCAATAGTGACTGTGTCTTTTCTCTCTCTTTTTCCATCTCTCCTTTTATCCTTTTCTCTCGTAGCTGACAGTTGGGTTTCTTAGCTTTTGAAGGGGTGCATAAATCCCAAACCTGTGCTCTTATCTGTAGTAAGAACAAAAACTGTGTGGGAGTGATGTTTTGAGGGTTAACATGTGAATGTTGAATACTCATTTGTCTGGTCTCCTTAGCTTTGTAGTGTGTGTGTACGAATGTGGTATCGTACTGCCAGACAACACTAGAGCGATGTTTGTGTAGTGTGAGAAGACAAGGAGATGGACAGCGACAGTTAGGGTTGAGGGTCAAAGGTCAGTGGTACGAGAGTTGAGTATTATCAAAAGAAAAGAATGCATTAAAGTCATGTGAAAACTGTAGGTGATTGTAACTTGATCATTTTTGGGGATTCCTTTGCCAAACTTATGAACTCTCTGTTACTCCACTTAGCTGAGTCCTGTGTTCTGTGCTGGATCCTGAATTTTCTGGGTTCTGGGTTCTGTATCACAGCTGGGTTCTGTGTTTGACTGGGTTCTTTATGCCTGCTAGGTTCTGTGTGACAGCTAGGTTCTGTGTTTGGGCTCTCACAGCTAGGTTCTGTGTTTGACTGGGTTCTGTATCACAGCTGGGTTCTGTGTTTGACTGGGTTCTTTACGCCTGCTAGGTTCTGTGTGACAGCTAAGTTCTGTGTTTGGGCTCTCACAGCTAGGTTCTGTGTTTGACTGGGTTCTGTATCACAACGAGGTTCTGTGTTTGACTGGGTTCTGTATCACAACTAGGTTCTGTGTTTTACTAGGTTCTGTATCACAGCTAGGTTCTGTTTGACTGGGTTTGTGTGACAGGTAGGTTCTGTGTTTGTCTGGGTTCTGTATCACAGCTAGGTTCTGTTTGACTGGGTTGGTGTGTGACAGGTAGGTTCTGTGTTTGACTGGGTTCTGTATCACAGCTGGGTTCTGTGTTTGACTGGGTTTGTGTAACAGGTAGGTTCTGTGTTTGTCTGGGTTCTGTATCACAGCTAGGTTCTGTTTGACTGGGTTGTGTGACAGGTAGGTTCTGTGTTTGACTGGGTTCTGTATCACAGCTGGGTTCTGTGTTTGACTGGGTTTGTGTGACAGGTAGGTTCTGTGTTTTTCTGGGTTCTGTATCACAGCTAGGTTCTGTTTGACTGGGTTTGTGTGACAGGTAGGTTCTGTGTTTGACTGGGTTCTGTATCACAGCTGGGTTCTGTGTTTGTCTGGGTTCTGTATCACAGCTAGGTTCTGTTTTTTACCGGGTACTGTATCTCTGCCGGGTTCTGTGTTTGATTGGTTGGTTCTGTGACTGGGCTCAATGCCCAGTGTCAGGCTGGGTGTATCTCTGTTTTGGGACGCCCCCCTCTGTAGGGTCATCTTTGAGTCACTGCTGGAAGGAGAAGGAGAAGCTGGTTTTCCTCTGTTTGTTTTGCTGCCTGTTTTAGTTGCCCAGGCAGTGTCCTGCGTTAGAGGTTCAGCGTGAGGTCAGGCCTGATGTCAGCATACATACAGCAGCAGGTTACTCTGTCAGTATGAGTGTGCCCATGTTCCGTGCGTCTGTTTCCAACACAATTACACAATCGTGTCACTAAAATAACCACACAGGGTGTTTCCCCCGGCCAGCCTACACGTACACACACACACACACACACACACACACACACATACACACGCACGCACACGCGCACACACACGCACACACACGCGCACGCACACACACACACACACACACACGCACGTACACACGCACACACGCGCACACACAACACGTACACACACACGGACGCATGTACACACGCACACACGCGCACACACGCGCACACACAACACATACACACACACATACACACACATACGTGCACACACACACACCACACACACACACACACATCTAGGCACTCATATACACAGGCTCGTTCTTTGACTCAGATTCCCGGGTTTTACAAGTTTTTATTTTTAGAAATCTTAGAGCAGGAGGATATGAAAAGACAACAGAAATAAAAATAGAAGTCCCGTCTGTGTTTGGACAGAGCTCTTCAAAGCCTGGAGCCAGGCAGTCAGTGCTGGGGGGGTAGGGGTTTGCATCAGGTTTTTGGGGAAAGGGGTGCGTATCAGGGTTTTTGAGATGGGCGTGTGTATCAGGGTTTGGGGAAACGGGTGTGTATCAGGGTTTGGGGAGGGGGAGGAATCTTGTGACCCACAAACCTACATCTCATCTTGTGATGGGCAAACCTGAGTCTACATGGGCTTTACTGTTTTTACCTGCTACTGATGGTAATTCTACTCTCTCTCCCCTGCTCTTCTCTCTCTCTCTCTCTCTCATGCTCCCTCTCTCCCCCCCGCTCTCTATCGCCCCCCCCCCCCCCCCCCCCCCCTGTCCGCAGGCGGTGCCAGTGAAGCTGTCGCTGGACACGCTGCTGCAGATGTCTGGTGCTCAGGTGCGGGAGACCATGAGGAAGCTGGGCTCCAGCGCAGAGGAGTGCTCGCGGCTCAGTGCTGCCCTCTCCTGTCTCAGAGGCGTCACTGAAACAGGTCAGTGCCGCCCGGCGCTCCAGACTGCCTGGTCTTGTTGAGAGACCTTGTTCTGAAGTCAATCATTTTTTCCCAACAAGAATATGCAGTGAAATGGAAAGTATTTAAATATTTTGCCGATCAGCCGGGGTCAGTTCATAGTGTCACTGCTTGTCACTCGGGGGGGGTTGGGGGTGGGATAGGGGGCGTTTCTCTCACACAGTCTGATTGACAGGCTCCGGACTGTCAATCACATTGTGCCCAATCCTAGCCCAAACGAGGGTCTCCCCCTTCTTTTTTTTTTGTACGTATGGCGCAGTCCTCTGGCACCATTTTGCACAACATGGCGGCGCACAAACTGCACTTCTAAACTTTGCACGTCCATGGAAAGGCAATGGATGATGTCACAGTCACTGTGGCCATGTTTTTTCTTCTGTCTGTATGGTCAGTATTGTGTGTGATTTGTAGGGAATTGTAGTTTTTCTTCTCCTTGTTTCATCATTGTTGTCTGTGTGTGTATCTGTGTATGTGTGCATGCGTGAATGTGTGTGTGTGTGTGTGTGTGCGTGCGTGTGTGCATGTGTGTGTGTGTTCTGCAGGAGGGGAGGTTAGGGAGGATGCAGTTCCCTGGATCTCTGAGCCCTACTGCCGGGACTCCGCCCCTCTGGATCAGCTGACCTGCCCCTCCCGGCCCCCCCGTGCACACAGCCCCTCCCCTCTGTGCCAAACCCCGGGCACCTGCTCGGTGCCGGCCACACCCCCTCACCTCTACGCCCCGTCCTACAGCGTGCCGGCCACCCCCTCTGCCGACGCTCTGGCCGAGCCCCTCCCCTGGCACGCGGCCACTCCCCCTGTGACCCCGCCCCCCAGGAGAAACGCCCAGCGGAAGCCCCCCCGAACGCCGCCGCCCCCCTCGCGCAAGCTGCTCCACCCCCCGCCCGACGTCACACTGCCCCGCAGCAAGAGCCACGAGTCTCAGCTGGCCAACCGCGTCGAGGACACGCCCAGCAACAAGTAGGCCCCTCCCTCTCTCTCTCACACACACACACACACGCACAAACACACACACACACGCACACGCGCACACACACACACACACACGCGCACGCAACCGCGTTGAGGACACGCCTAGCAACAAGTAGGCCCCTCCCTCTCTCTCTCACACACACACACACACACACACGCACACACACACGCACACACACGCACACACGCCTACAACACGGCCCCCCCTCTCTCTCTCACACACACACACACACACACACACACTCGCACACACACACACACACACACAACCGCGTCGAGGACACGCCCAGCAACAAGTAGGCTTCTCCCTCTCTCATACCCACACACACACGCACACACACTCACACACACACACACACACACACACACACACACACACACACACACCCTTTCCTTCCCCGTTGCCGGGGTGATCTCTCTGCGGTGCTCTGACTCTGGCTGGCGGTCCGCAGGTGTGCTCAGAAGAGCAAGCCGCTCCTGAGCGTGCAGGTGAACGGCAGCACCTGCGAGATTGAGGACCCCGCCTCCCGGTCCCCGCTGCCCGCCAACCGCAGCCCCACGCCTAGCCCCACCCCCTACATCTTGCCGGCCACGCCCACCCTGCTGGAGAGTGAGTCCCCCTTACCCGCGATACTTTGGAACTCAGACAGGAGATATGATTGCTACCGTGCACACACACACACACGCGCGTGTGTGATCCTTATAATCGTGCTTTTTGTTAGCATGTTGCGTCCTACAGGTCTCTCAGGCTGGTAGATTGGGCTCTGGCTCATGGATTGAACTGTAATTGCCCTCTCTCTTTCTCCTTTATACCTCTTTTTTCTGTGACTCCCTCCCTCTCCTTTTCCCCCTCTTGCACTTTCCCTATCTCTCCATTTCCCCCTCTCTTTTACTCTCTCCATCCCTGTCTCGCTCTCAATCCCCCCCCCCCCCCCCCCCAAGATAACCTGGCAGTGCACAGGAGCTCTCCTCAGCCTGTGAGGCGGGACATCGGCCTGCCTGTCACTCACAGGTAGGACACGCCCCCTGGCCTCTTCTCATTGGTTAATTTGTGAATGGCCCTCTTTTAAAGGCTGGTGTAGGCCGACGGCTAAATAAATACTTTTTTTTTTTTTGGAGCATCAACGCGATGCGAGTCTTTTCTTTTCCTATTTTTGTACATGTTCCTATGACCCAGGACCTTGCGCATTTTTAATTGTTTTTTTTCGAGGTTTGTTTTTTTTGACGCCTCTTTTAAAGACTACCTTAGAGGCACCAACACTAAATGCTTCTTTTTTGTTTCTCCTTTCAGGTTTTCTACCAAATCCTGGCTTTCTCAGACATGTCAGGTGTGCCAGAAGAACATGATGTTCGGGGTTAAAGTGTAAACACTGCAGGTGAGGAAGGAGGCAGGGCCTCTTATTTAACCACCTCTCCTGATTGGATGCTTTACCTGTCAGTTTTTGCTAACTGCACATTAATTGGTGCTACTGTTCCCTCCCCACACAGGCTAAAGTGCCACAACAAGTGCACAAAGGAGGCTGCTTCCTGCCGAATATCGTTCGTTCCCAGTAAGCCCCGCCTCCCAACTTCCTGTCCGTACTTCCTGTACTGTATAAAGCCCGGTCAGTTTAGGTAACTAATTGGATTTGAGGTTATTAGCAAGTATTAACAATACATTCACATTTTGATAATGTGCTATCATAGCAAATATACAATATCCTGTAGCCAGTGACGTATTGAACTACAATGAGAACATTAATTGTAAGGAAAGGAAGTTACACCTTCGTAACATGCATTAAAAACTACCCGTAAGCTATAAATGATCTTTGTTTTGTTTTACTTCCTGTCCTTTTAGTTTTACTTCCTGTCTCCCATCCTGCTGCCTAAATCGCACCTTCCCTTTTGCCTCCAGGAGGAATATCAGCTACTCCACCTCTGAGAGGGGCTTAAATTCGGGCAGACGTAGTGAAGTTTGGGGAGCGTGCGGTGCTCCTAGCTCTAGTCTGACGCGTAAAGACGGATCTCTCCCCCGTGTGGGCGTCTGACCTCACTGCCGTTTCCCGCTCGTGTTTTTCAGTCCAAAAAATCCGAAGGACGGAGTCCGTGCCGTCGGACATCAACAACCAGGGGGACCAGCCGTCGGAAGCGCCGCAGTTCGGCACGCTACCGAAGGCGATAGCCAAAAAGGTAGGTCCAGCCCAGCCCCCCAGCCCCCCTGCACACACTGGAGATGGGCAGCACTGCCTTTAGCCTGTAACCCACCTGCCAGTGTTGTGCTGTCTGCTGCTCCCTTAGTGGTCTGTGGGGTTTTCTGTTGGCTCAGGCATAGGCGTAGATTCCGGGGGGGGGGGGGGGGGGGGCGCAGGGGATACGTCCCCCAAAATGTTTAGAACACGCGCATTAGTCTCCCCCAATAGAAACATGAAAGAATCAGAGGACTTTTAAATTGATGCAGAAAAGGCACAAATTGGTGCATAAAAATTCACCAGAATGGAGGAAATGAAGTGTTTGACGCTCAAGATTTCCTGTGGGACGACCCCCAGACCCCCCCCTCTTAATATGCCCCCCCCCAATGTTCAAATGAAACCTACGCCACTGGTCTCAGGTGTAGCAACAAGTCTTTGTTATCTCCAGTCCACTGCTTTTACACATCACCACTGTATATACTGCTCAGGAGTGAATCAGTCATAGTGTGTGTGTGTGTGTGTGTAGTATAATTGGCAGTGTATTATAATGGGCAAGGAGCCGGTCTTGTAACCTAAAGGTCGCAGGTTCGATTCCTGGGTAGGACACTTCCGTTGTGCCCTTGAGCAAGATGCTTAGCCTGCATTGCTTCAGTATATATCCAGCTGTGTAAATGGATGCAGTGTAAATGCTGTGTAAGAGTTGTGTAAGTTGCTCTGGGTAAGAGCGTCTGCTAAATGCCTGTAATGTAATGCCTGTGTGCGTATTTGTGTGCACCAGGATCACCCGCCTGTGCTGACCCAGCCAGACTCCAGCAGTAACCCCTCCTCCACCACCTCCTCCACGCCCTCCTCGCCCGCCCCCTTCCAGCAGGGCAACCCCCCCAGCGCAACTCCGCCCCCAAACCCCTCCCCCAAGGTTCACAGGGACAACCGCTTCCACTTCCCTGGTGAGTGTTTGAATGTATGCATGCATTTACACACACACAAACCCACACACACAAACCACACACACACACACACACACACACACACACACACGCACACACACACACACACACACACACTTATTCACATACATACACACTCAACCACATATACTCACACTCCTATGTGCAAAGGTGCACATATGCCCATAGGCACACACTTGTATGTACACACCTACAAACATCCATACGCACATACACTCATACAGGTCCCCACACACACACACACACACACACACACACACACACACAGTGTAGTTAAGGGCAGGTGAGTGGTCTAACACAGCACCACAGAAACGGGCTCTCCAGTCTCTCCTTTGTCTTACCTCCATTAACAGCGCTAACATGGGCACACAGGCTCTGACTCAGTATCCCTCTCTCTTTCTCTTCCTCCCTCTCTCTCTTTGCTCTCCCTCTCTCTATCTTTCCCTCTCTCTCTTTGCTCTCTCTCTCTCACGCCCTCTACTCTCTTTCTCTCCTCTTTGTTTCTCTTGTTTTTACTCTCTCTGTTTTTAAGCTGCTTGCTACTTTCAACACAGACAGCAGTTTATCTTCCCTGGTGAGTCCATGAGTAATTTCTAGCCTCCCCCACCTCGTCCCCCGCCCCCCCCCCAGCCTAAATCTGAGCATGCCCCCCCCCCATCTGTTCCTGTGACATTAGTACGTGTTTGCCATCTTTCCATGAGGGGTGTTTTCTCAAAATAGTGTTCATCTCCAGAACTGCATCACTCTGTGTGAGTGTGCTGCATGAGTGTGTGCTGTGGCATAGCCAGACATTTTGGGCCCTGCGCATATGCAGTCTCTATGGGGCCCCAAAGTAAACTTTATAGTCCAGGCCTTTTGATTGTGTGTGAGTGTAAGTGTATGTGTGAGAGAGAGAAAGATGGAGGAGTGAGTGTTTCTGAGGATCTGTGTGTAAAGCTGGTCTTGTGCCATCCTGCATGTGATACTGAAGTTTGCAGAAGACTGTTCTGCCCATCTGAGAATGTCTTTTTGCTGGGGCTGTAAAACTGTTAAGTCACCAGGTGGATGCAGTCCTCTGATTGGCCTCAGAGAGTTAGAAAGTCTGTTTGGGGCATGTTTTATGCGTTTGTGTGTTTCTCTAACTGTCTAAAAGTGTGTGTCTGTTTCACACAGATGTGTCCAGCTCTCCCCAACCCTCAGCCATGCTGTCTGACGGCCTCCATGATGTCAGGTAAGCTATACGTCCCTTACGTGTGTGTGTGTGAGTGTGTGAGGGACAGTGTGAGGGTGTGAGTGTGAGTGTGTGAGGGTGGGAGTATGTGAGTGTGTGAGTGTGTGAGGGTGGGAGTGGTCTGTATGTGAGTGTGTGAGTGTGTGAGGGTGGGAGTGGTCTGTATGTGAGTGTGTGAGTGTGTGAGGGTGGGAGTGGTCTGTATGTGAGTGTGTGTGTGAGGGTGGGTGTGTGAGTGGAGTGTGTATGTGTGAGTGTGAGTGTGAGGGTGGGAGTGGTCTGTATGTGGGAATGTGTGAGGGTGGGAGTGGTCTGTATGTGAGTGTGTGAGGGAAAGTGTGAAGGTGTGTTTGTGTGAGTGTGAGTGTGTGAGGGTGGGAGTATGTGAGTGTGTGTGAGTGTGAGTGTGTGTGTGTGTGAGTGGTCTGAGGGTATGTGAGTGTGTGAGTGTGTGAGGGACAGTGTGAGGGTGTGTGTGTGTGTGAGGGTGGGAGTATGTGAGTGTGTGAGTGTGGGAATGTGGGAGTGTGTGAGTATGTGAGTGTGTGAGTATGTTAGTGTGTGAGTGTGGGAGTGTGTGAGGGTGGGAGTGGTCTCTCTCTCTGGTTTAATGGCCTTCTGTCTTCGCAGTGAGGTGGACTCCGCACTGTCGGCCTCAGAGCTGCAGCTGGCAGCCACTGAAGAGGAAGCTGTGGTGAGTGAGTGAGTGAGTGAGCGAGCTGGAGAGGTTGCGTGTGTGAGTTTGTCGTAGTGTGTGTGTGTCTTTGTATCTGCAAAGGAAGTGTGTGCGTGCGTGTGTGTCATTTTGTCCATTCTATCGGTAGACGCTCCTCAGATCTCTGACTGGAACTTGGGTTGGTGTATGACACTGTGCCATTATGATAACTGGAGAGGCTGAATATGCTCCATTACCTCAGAAAAGCAAAGATTAGCAGCTTCCTCTTGGACAGAGAGGCCTGAGATCAGGTGGCACTTCTGTTTTTAAAGGCCAACTTCAAACGTCTTAATTGCATCTCTCTGGTCTACATGACAAAGCATTGCGTTACACATATGTTAGTTCAGATGAGTGATTCCAGAAATGGCACCTTTTGGAAATCAATCAGGAAGAGATTGTGAAACCCTGAATTTCTTGGGGGGCCTCCTTGCTGGTTTTGTAAAGTGAAAAGATAAAGGGTTCCTTTTTAGCTTGAATAATTCTGCGAATAACTAGCAAAAAGAAACTAAGCAGGATTTTTTAGCCTTTCAAATCAATCAAAGAAGTCAATCAATCAATATAGCAACAGCCTAAACCCCCCAGGAGCAAGCCTAAGGCAGCAGTGGCAAAAGTCTGATCCGAAACCACTCTGTAGCCACACCCACACCCCTCCCCCACAGAAAAGAGCGCCATGCCCAGAAACGTCCCAAGAACACATTTTAGAATAACAAATACAGGTAAAGGTAAACAAATTCAATGAAAGTACATAAAAAAGACAGATTACCAGTGCATCATAGATAAGCCTTAACATGATTATTTTATCCTATTTTAAGGTAAATTCCTGCATAGTATGCCTTTAAATTGATAATTGATTAAATTCTCTGCACTCTTCAGGAGGAGGGGGAGGAAGAGGAGGAGCACAGAGAGGAAGATGAGCATGAGGGGGACGGGGCAGGGGAGAGGGAGGGGAGGGGGGCGGGGGGGTCGGACGCGGAGTTCGACGGGGACGAGCTGGACGAGCTCCCGAGCTGGCAGGGGGGCCGGTGGAGGGGCCCCATCTCGCGCAAGGCCAGCCAGACCAGCGTGTACCTGCAGGAGTGGGACGTCCCGTTCGAGCAGCTGGACCTGGGCGAGCTGATCGGGCAGGGCCGCTGGGGCAAGGTGCACAAGGGGCGCTGGCACGGCGAGGTGGCCGTCCGGCTGCTGGAGATCGACGGCAACAACCAGGACCACCTGAAGCTCTTCAAGAAGGAGGTGATGAACTACCGGCAGACCCGGCACGAGAACGTGGTGCTCTTCATGGGGGCCTGCATGCACCCCCCACACCTGGCCATCATCACCAGGTCAGTGTGTGTGTGTGAGAGAGAGAGAGTGTGTGAGTGTGTGTGTGTGTGAGTGTGTGTGTGTGTATGTGTGTGTGTGTGAGTGAGAGAGAGCAAGAGTGTGTGTGTGAGAGTGTGTTGGAGAGTATGTGTGTGTGTGGGGGGTCGCTGGACTCAGTGGTTTCCGGGTGTGTGTGTGTGTGTTTTAGTGTGAGAGTGTGTGTGTTTGGGGACACTGGACTTAGTGTGTGTGTCTGTGTGTCTGTGTGTGAGTGAGTGAGAGAGAGAGAGTGTGTGTGTGTGCGTGTGTGAGGAGAGTGTATTGAAGAGTATGTGTGTGTCTGTGTGTGGAGGGTCGCTGGAATCAGTGGTCTCTGGGTGTGTGTGTGTGTGTGTGCGTCTTAGTGTGAGTGTGTGTTTGGGGATGCTGGACTCAGTGTGTGTGTGTGTTTTAGTGTGAGAGTGTGTGTGTTTGGGGATGCTGGACTCAGTGGTCTCTGGGTGTGTGTGTGTTTTAGTGTGAGTGTGTGTGTGTTTGGGGAAGCTGGACGCAGTGTGTGTGTGTGTGTGGGTGTGTGTTCATCTTCGTACATCGGTGTATGTCATGCGAAGGGTGTGTCCGGCGTAGGTTGAGACACCCCGCAGTGACCCTGGTCTCGTTTCCGGCAGTTTCTGTAAAGGACGGACGCTGTACTCCGTGGTGAGAGATGCCAAAAGCGCGCTGGACATCAACAAGACCCGGCAGATCGCGCAGGAGATCGTGAAGGTGAGCTTCAGCACGGGGACCGGCTAGTTTTCGCTCTCTCGTTTAAACACAGAAGTAATTATGTGCAGTGAAATAAAATACTGAGTGTGGTGGGCCTGTGGATCTGGTTTTAATGTTCAGGGGACTGGTCTCTGTGCTCCTTAGGACAGGAGTCCTAGGAGTTATGGGTTTTGTAGATGTGAATGACCTGGAAGTATTTCAGAATGTGTGGTGCGTTGGTGGGGCTGTTCGCCTGAGAGGGGATGGGGAACTCTTAATTTGTATTCGATTGGAGTGTCTCGGTTGGTTTTGGGGGATTGCTGTGTGGGGGGGTGTGGGTGTGGCACAGGTGTGTATAGCCTATAAGGGCGGGGGGGGGGGGGGGGTTATTTATTTGTTTATTTGTATGAGTCGTGAGTAGTTGTTTGTAGGTGATACGGTTTGTTAAATGATGTCAAAAGTTAAATGTCTCTCTTCATTCGGTCTCTCTCTCTTCATTCTCTTTGTCTCTTCATTCTCTCTCTCTGTCTCTTCGTTCTCTCTCTCGCTCTGTCTCTTTGTTCTCTGTCTCTTTCTTTTCCTCCAAATTCAGTTCAGTTTGCTTTATTAGCATGAAATACAAATGGTAAATATTGCCAAAGCATTAACATGCAACTAGTGTAGTGATAAAAGTAAGACTGTAACAGAGTAATGTGAGATTTAACCGCTGATTATGATTATGGTCACTGAGCGTGAGGTAAAATGAGTTTAAAGATGCGCTCCTCTCTCAGGGAATGGGCTACCTCCATGCCAAGGGCATCGTGCACAAGGACCTGAAGTCTAAGAACGTGTTTTACGACGCCAGCAAGGTGGTGATCGCGGACTTCGGGCTGTTTGGGATGTTGGGCGTGGTCCAGGAGGGCCGGTGAGTGCACGACACAGAGAGCGGCGCTGATCGTTCAGTACAGAGTCAATCCACAGCCTTCTGAGGATAAACGTGTGTGTGTGTGTGTGTGTGTTTGGGGTGTGTGTGTATGTGTGTGTGTGTATGTGTGTGTTTGGGGTATGTGTATGTGTGTGTGTGTGTGTGTGTGTGTTTGGGGTATGTGTGTGTGTGTGTGTGTGTGTGTGTGTGTGTGTGTGTGTGTGTGTGTGTGTGTTTGGGGTATGTGTGTGTGTGTGTGTGTGTGTGTGTGTGGGGATGTGTGTGTCTGTGTGTGTGTGTGTGTGTGTGTGTGTGTGTGTGTGTGTGTGTGTGTGTTCTCTTGCAGGCGGGAGGATGCGCTCAGGCTGCCCCATGGCTGGGTGTGCTATTTGGCCCCTGAGATTGTGCAGCAGTTGGCCCCGGGGAACGAGGACTGCCTCCCCTTCTCCAACGCCGCCGACGTCTACGCCTTCGGGTACGAGCCACGCCCACCTAACAGCCCCCCCCCCCAGGCATTCGATTTACTGCGTGTGGAACACAGGGGGGCCTGAAATGACCAAACTCCTTTTCTCCACCCCCCAGCACCATCTGGTACGAGCTGCAGGCGCGCGATTGGCCGATCACCAACCAACCGGCCGAGGCCACCATTTGGCAGATGGGGAGCGGGAAGGGCGTGGCCAAGGTGCTGTCCCAGATCAGCCTGGGAAAGGAAGTGACGGTGAGGGCCGCAGGGGTCAAGGGCGCGGGGTCAAAGGGCACACTGCCCGGCCGTGGGGTTCGGGGAGTACTCGTCTGGGGAGGACGCTGCTAGGCTAAAATTTAAAAGGGGGGGGAAAAATGTAACATTATTACATTTGTGAAGTTATAGTAAAAGTAATATTGTGTTGCACAGATGTTCTATGTACAAACCAGACGTTCAGCTCCTGTTCTCCTTCCACCTTCCACTTCCCTTACTCTGGGACTGTCCAGCAGACAGGACGAGGTTTCTGGTGTTGTCTGCGTTACTGTGTTATGATTAGGGTCACCAGTTTGGCCAAATAATAAATCCATTTCTGGAGGTTCTGAAACGATGAATGGGTACATTATTTTCTCAGTCTAGATTAGGTTTTATTTTAACCGTGTGCCTGTACATACTGGTGGATGCGTGCATACATTTCTACTGAGCATATAGTCTGTGGCTACTGTTTGAATTATCATGTCCCCCCCTGTAGAGAATGCTTTGCCCCTTAACGCCCAGCCCAGAGCTCTGGTGATCTGGTTAGCGATGGGGTCTCTTCGGCGGTTTTTGGTGATGGTGTGCTCCCCCCCCCCCCCCCCCCCCCAGGAGATCCTGTCGGCGTGCTGGTCCTTTGACCTGCGGGACAGACCCACCTTCACCCAGCTGGCCGACATGCTGGAGAGGCTCCCCAAACTCAACCGCCGACTGTCCCACCCCGGACACTTCTGGAAGTCTGCTGAGTACGTACCCTAGAGGGGAGGGGCCTGGCCTGGCCTGCCTGCATGACCCCTGACCCCCTGACCCCTGACCCCCCTCACTGACACGGACACCGGAGGGTTGGAGGGTGTCACCTGCTCGCCTGGCCTACCTGAGTACGGTGGGCAGGCAGAGTTCTTTCCTGGTGTTACTTGAGCCACAGCCGCTTGGTGAAGGTTTTACCCTTTTATAACCCTGTACCTCCACCTCAAACTTCACCCGCCCCAAACTCCACCCACTCCTACCCTAAACCCCTCCCACACCCACCCCAAACCCCACCCATCCCAGCACCTTCACCCACCAGCAGGCGTGCTGTCCTGCTCCCATCAGCCCCTGGGGCTCCATTGCTGACCCTGCGTCCTGTTTTCTGTCTGAAGGTCAAATTAATTTTTGGCTTTTTCGGAGTTGCTTAGAAAAAGGAACTTTCTCAGTAAACAGACAGATGGCAGCCCGCTGATTAAATTAAAGACTGCAGGAAGTCATCATATTTATGTTGTTACTTTGAATGACTAAAAATGGGTACTTATACTGAGGGTACCCTTGAAGATATCTGTGAAGCGAGCTTTATTTTATTTAAACGGGAGCTTGTTCTGTTTTAGCACCGTTCTGTTTGACCCCTGACCTGTGACCCCTGACCTCTCTCTGTATCTCTCTCTGGGTGCTGCTCCTCCCTGGGTCTGGCTGCTCCTGTTCCGCTCTCCTCCTCCTCCTCCTGCCTCCACCTGTCTCACCTGGACTCCACCTCTCCTCCTGGCTGCTCCTCCACGCCTACCTTTCCCTGCCCCCCTCTCTCCCTCTCCCTGCCTCCCTCTCTCCCTCCCTCTCCCTGCCTCCCTGCCTCCCTCCTTCTCCTCCCTCTCTCCCTCCCTCTCCCTGCCTCCCTCTCTCCCTTCCCCTTTCAACATCTTTTCCTCACTTTCTCCTTACTTCCATCCTTTCTCCCTCTCTCTCTCCCTTTCCCTCTCCACAATGGTTGCTTGCTGACTCCCTCCCTTCCTTTGTCCATCCCTCTCTTTCTTGTCGTCTTCCCTGGTGAAGGCGCTTGAATCACCACTGCCTGCGTGAACACTGTTCTCAGGGCAAGCTCCGATGCCCCTTCAGCTACGATCAGCAGGGCATGCTCTGACCCCGCTGTGCATTCTGCCCCCCTCTCTGCCCCAAATCTGCCCCTTCAGCTACAAACAGCGGGGCATTCTCTGACCCTGCAGTGCATTCTGCCCCAATTTGCCGCCAGTCAGCTTGATTCTGCCCCAACTTGCCCCTAGTCAGGTTCATTCTGCCCCAGCTGCCCCCAGTCAGCCTCATTCTGCCCAAAATCTGCCCCAGTTGTACCCCCAATCTGCCCCCGGGATTTAAACTGCCACGCTCGGCCAGTGATGTAGAGAGTTTAAAAAAAAGACCCTAATAGTGCTGAAACGCAGCAGACAGGGCGGGTGAGAGAGTCAGGCTTTCAGCAAGCTGGCAGAGAGAGAGTGGCAGAGGGGCACGGGGGAGGGGGGGCACTGGCACAGGGGCGTGGGGGAGGGGGGATTAGCAGGGGGGCACTGGGGCAGAGGGGGGGGGGGGAGACTGGCATATCGGGGCAGTGGGGCAGTGGGGGGGGGGGACTGGCATAGGGGCTGTGGGGCAGGGGGGGACTGGGTTAGTACCAGTTGGCAGCAGTACACTGGTGCTTTGGCTGAACGTGTCTGCTGGCAGGCTAAAGAACATTAATCCTGCTGGCATTAGGAGCCTTTCCCTGGTCCCTGTTCTCAGTCGGGAACTTAAGCAGCTGTTCATCTTCCTTGCTTCTTTATTCCTTTGTTGCCGTCCTTAACATGAGCTTGGCGTGCACTTAAAATAACAAAATGCACAGTGGGAGAATGAAGACGAGGCCTTCAAATTGGTTTCCCAGAGAAGGGGATGATAATGGTTTTGGGATGACTCTGGTCTGTTAAAATCAGAATAAAGCTCTGCTGGGTTTCTTGTGCAGTGGGAAGCGGGGAAGTTTAGGGAGATCTGCAGACGAATTAAAAAAGCTCAGATAAAGCACAACGTCACGGTGTGTGTGTTGTTGCGCGTTGGTGATGAAAGCTGGGATGGGCGTGTGCCGGCCCGTGGGAGCGAACCGTGTTTCTGGTGACCTCTTGGGCTCTCTGCTCCTGGATGTGCGGTCGATGTGCGGTCGATGTGCGGTCGATCTGAGGTCGATGTGTGGTCGATGTGCGGTCTATGTGCGGTCGATCTGAGGTCGATGTGCGGTCGATTGTGCGGTCGATCTGCGGTCGATCTGCGGTCGATGTGCGGTCGATCTGCGGTCGATGTGCGGTCGGCTGTCTCACCGGGTCTCTGGGCATGTTTTTAGTGCTTCGTCCCGCGTAGATACACCAGTTAACTCCAGTTCTTCTGTCCACTCATTTTTAAGAGACTTTTAGCCCCAGTTTTTGTGTTGTCATACGCAGTAAGAAGGCTCGGCTAGTTGTTGCTGTAGCGACACGTCCTCTGTCAGCTTCCGGAGAAGCGAAGCTCCTTTTCGGCCCTTTTCAGTCTGATGATTTTAAGATCGCTGGACGAGGCCCTAAAAGCACCCTCAGCCTGCCTGTGTGCCCTCACTAACGCTGTCTAACCTGCAGCTTCCTCTTCTCCTGTCCTCTTCTCTCCTCTCCTCTTCTCTCCCTCCCTCTCCCTCGTTCTCTCTCCCTCTCTCTCTTCTCTCTCCCTCTCACTCCTTCTCTACTCTCCTCCCTCTCTCTCTGCTGTAGGTTGTAGCAGTCTGCAGGGCCATCGTATGCAAAGCTGAAACTCAGACGCAGGCCTTGCCTTGCATGCTCCTCCCATCCTTACGCTTCTATGGCCCTCTGCTTTTTATTTTTTTGTGGTTCCCACATGGGTCAGAATAGTTTTATGATATAATTTTGGGCTCTCTCTCGCTCTCTTTCTCTCTCTCTCTCTCACATGCACACATGCCGACGCACATGCACAATGTATTTGATAAATTTTGCCCTTCCAAAAATGGTTTTCCTTCCTCCAGAAACAAAAAAAACAAAAACAAAAGAAACTCAACTTGGAACGACAGTGTTCAGTAACTTATTTTTGAAACATTACCTCTCATGTGGAACGGTTGTGTGTGCCTGCGAGCATGGGTGTGCATTCAAGTGTGTGTGTATGTGTGTGTGTGTGTGTGTGTGTGCGCATTGTCAATTTTCAAGTGGTTGAATGTATTATTTTTTTTTGGACTAGGTTAATTCTGAATTGAGGAGCTTTCACTTTAAAATATCAGCATATATCAGAAATATAAATATTGTTTTATTTAATGTACAGCTAACATAGTTCTTTTAATATTTGTATAAAAATTTTATATTACACTGTATGCCAGAGGTACTGCTCTCCAGTTAAGTGTACATATCTTTGTAAGTATATTTTTCCCATGTATGAAATGCTACGGAACCTAAATTGTACATTTTGTTTTTTAGAATGGGTCAACACGTTTTTTACGTCATGTAAGGATTCATATTTTTGTATTGCATGTGGCTACCACTTTGCACGCACAGTTCTTGTTTTCATCCTTGAAAGACAATAAAATGAAGCTTCGGTCACGGGATTGTCTCTGTGTTTTCTTTTTTTCGCCGTAAAACTTTGTGTCGAATTGACGATTGTGCTGCGTATGTTTTCACGCTCGTACCGCAACCCACAAAGACCAAAGAAGAGGGTTGGTTGTCGGGCGTGGTCCGTGGAGGACCGGTGAGTGCTGATTTTGTGACGGCTTCACTAATTGGTCTGTCCGGGTCCTGTGGCCATGTCATTGGCCTCGGGGCCAGGTTTGTGTGTGTGCATGTTCTTATGCGTGTGTCTGAGATGTGAGGGTTTGTGGGTACATGTGTATGCATATTGAGATATGAGGGTTTGTGGGTACGTGTGTATGTGTGTCTGAGATATGAGGGTTTGTGGGTACGTGTGTATGTGTGTCTGAGATATGAGGGTTTGTGGGTACGTGTGTATGTGTATCTGAAGTGAG
>CM045894.1:9042500-9062500 GCA_025169545.1 Anguilla japonica
TATCGCCTTGCGCTAACACACTTTATTGAATAATATCAGCTCTGTGCACTCCTGCTATTGTAGTTAGCTCAAGTTCATGCTAATATACACCTTGTTGAAGGCTGTTACTGGTTACAAAGCTGCAAATTGGTTTCAGAGCTATCTTTCTGATCGGATGCAATTTGTCAGACATGGGAATGTTACATCGGACCCTGTTGTTCTTAGAAAGGGTGTTCCCCAAGGATCTATTTTAGGTCCCCTGCTCTTTATCATATATATTAACAATATATGCAGTCAGACAAAACACTCACAGTACCATTTGTATGGTGATGATACAATTTTGTATTCTTGTGCCCCTTCTCCTGAGACTGCTTGTGCAAACTTGCAGTTGGACTTTGCTTCACTGCAGCATGCCCTTATTGACCTGAAGCTGCTTTTAAATGCGTATAAGACTAAGGCAATGATATTTGCTCCCAGTAGCGTCAAGGTTCCAGCTCTCTCTATTAAAAGTTTTTACCCATACAAAGTACACATAATTTAAGGTCTAATATTGGACTGAATTTCAGGTACCTAATGTGCAGACAGAAGCCGGCAAGAGGAGTCTGTTTTATTATGGCCCCTGGTCTTGGAATGAGCTGCAGGTTAAGCTCAAGCTTGGTACACTCATTTCCTTGGCTGCTTATAAAAAAAAAGATCTCATAAACCTTAACTGTTAAATGCACCTGTTTTAATACTTAATCCGTCATGTCATGCTGGTTACATGTATGTATCTCTGTCATTATTTTTGTGTATGTATCTTTGTATGGCCTCTAATAGTCGTGTCTGCTTTGTACTGTATTGTATTTTATTTTTATATTTTATTTATTTATTTATTTTTTATGCTTTTCTCCTTGCAATATCTTTTAACTGAACTGCCCTCTTGGCCAGTTCTCCCTTGTAAAAGAGATTCTGTCTCAATGGGACTCTCCTGGTAAAATAAAGGTTAAATAACTAAATTTAAAAAAATCACTTTTTTCCTTTACTGTAAAGGTCAACTTAATTATTTATTTATTTTTTTTGCATGGCAAAGGCTTTCGTTCCATTTTGTTTTTCCCTATCCAGTCAAATTCCGTGAATGTTGACTTAACATTTACGCTCTGGTTCTAAGCCTGACATTTGTCCAGTGGCAAGGGCAGCGCCCGCTGTTCACCACACAGACGCCCGTACGTGGGGTTTCCCAACCGGGTTCCGAACCCATAGATGTGGTTCTATGTGACGTGGGACGTGAACCTACTGAGGCCAGATCGGAATAGGTTCAGATTTGAATTTGAATGCATTTATTGTTAGTGTTGAATCATTATAAAATATACAAATACAAATCACAGTATACTGTACAGTGCAATTGCACGACACGTTAGGGTTGATATACTGTAAACAGACATGGGCATTTAAAATTATCTTAAAGTGGGGTTATGGGGGGGGCGGTCTGAGTTTTTGCAAGCATAAGTCAGTTTCCTGCCATTTTTCATTAAACTGGTTTATACAGTTATAATGTACACTGTTACAATAAAGCTAAAGAACTCAAAGCTGAAAAAGCAGCATTAAAAGATTCCGTTGCATTCCATTATAATCCCATTCAGTATGAAAACATCGCCACACACTTTGGTTGCTTTGTCATATAATTGCAAATAAAATAACCAGTTATCAAACACCTCGCATTGTTATATCAAAGGTTTTCATCAAAGGTTTTCAATTTTAATGGCATCTCAAGTATTTCAAGTCGACTACTTTAAGTATTTACCTTGACTTTCAGTGTATTCTAACAGATTTTTTATTTTTTCAGCATTTCCCAAGAGTGTTTTCTTGTGAGATCTGAGGGAGTGGATGGAGTACTCCAGAACGGAAATGGAATGCTCACTACGCACAATTTTTGGGCTTTTAATTTTTAAAAAAAAGAAACATTAATAACAATCCAATGAAAATGTTCCTGTTTTTTTCATTTCAAAGTGTCCTTCTCGTCAAATGAGGATATATAAGATTTATTCCCCAATGCAGTTTATTTTTCAAAATAACTTTTTTGTACTTCTGCGTACAATTTTTGAAACTCTTATTTTACAGTGAGCATATCTTCATTACCCCCAAAGGCTTGTGTTTTAAAACAATGGAAATTAGGAAAACATGGACTAAAAAGTAACAGCAGATGTGTTTCCCCCAGCTATAATGGAAAGGAATTACAGCCCAGGTAGCCAGATGGAAGCAGCCTTATTCAGGTAAGGATTCTTTTTGGAAAATAATCTTTGTTTGAAGTCAAATATAAAAATCGAGGTTTCTTTCCACCATCCATAAATGCTAGTCTAAACTCCTGTCTAAATTTAGAAAAATTTTAACCTGTTTTTCATCCCACAAATAACAAAATTGTACTTGTCACTATTATTGAACCCTTAGCCGGACCCCCCCCCCCCCCCCCTCGCGCCCCACTTATCCCTTCCCCCATATCACACCCCCCCCTCACACCCCCACCGATCCCCCCCAACTCCCACCCCCTCTCTCCCACCCCCCAACTCCCCAGCCCTCTCTAGATGACTAGTCAAATCCCCCCCCCCCTCTCCTTCAAGGTTAAATAACATGTAAATAAGTCCATCCCCACCCCCATGCAATGCAAATTATGCTGCGATGCTGGGATTGTGTCCCTGAACACCAACAGAGCACTGGACACACAGATCAGAGAAAGAGAGAGAGAGAGTGTGTGTGCGTGTGTGTGTGTGTGTGTGTGTGTGTGTGTGTGTGTGTGTGTGCGTGCGTGCGTGCGCGTGCGTTATTGTGTTTGAATGATGTTTTCTGGTTAGTTTGTGTGTTGTGTTTGCTAATCTCTGTCCTGTGCTCTTTTTTTTAAATTTTATTCAGCATTTATATAATCAGTCTGTACTCCGGTGTCCTCCCACAGTCCAAAGACATGCAGGTGGGCCGATTGCCCATAGGTATGAGTGTGTGAGTAAATGGTGTGTGTGTGCCCTGCGATGGATTAGCGGCCTGTCCAGGGTGTGTTCCTGCCTCTCGCCCAATGCACGCTGGGATAGGCTCCAGCACCCCCCTGTGACCCTGCTCAGGATAAGCGGGTATTGATAATAGATGGATGAATGAATTAACCAGTCGGTGCCATTGACAATCACTTTTACAAAGGACTCAGACCTAGCCAAGAAGGCAACTCGGTGCAGACTGAGCGCATATTCAATAAAAGACACCAGATACACAATGAACACAGAGAATAGCCACTGTTAAAAACAATTACACACTTCTAGCATTGCTTCCTGGTAATTGATCTAGATTCATTCAAGAGTCCAGCAAGCCACTCAACTGTCCAGTGCAAATGAGCCACAAGCCCAGACACACCACTTCCTTAGATACAAAAATCCCTTCTTTGCTTATGTATGTATTTACCTGCCGGTTTTATTTACTTTCTTTTAATTAATTAATTAATTAATTAATTAATGGCTTAATGTGCGTTTTTATCCACAAAAGCTCTTCAGAGGTCAGCCGAGGTTTCAGTGTTCCTCTTGAAGCGTTTGAAAAGAGCGTACCTGCTGGGGCTTTTGTGGATTTCATTTCTGCTTGTGACTCAGGACACTGAAGGCAGTGGCATACACACACACACACACACACACACACACACAAACACGCACGTACACACACACACACAGACGCACACACACACAAACACGCACGTACACACACACACACACAAACGCACACACACACATGGCACACACACACACACACACACACACACGCACACACACACACAACACACACACACACACACACACACACACACACACACACACACACACTCACTCTTACATACACACACACACAAACACACACACACACACACACACACACACACACACACACAGACACACACACACACAAACACGCACACACACACAGACGCACACAAACAGGCACACACACACATATGCACACACACACTCACTCTTAAATATACAGACAGACACACACACACACACACACACACACACACACACAGACGCACACACACACAAACACGCACATACACACACACACACACACACACACATGCACACACACACTCACTCTTAAATACACACACATACACACACACACACACACACACACACACACACAGACACACACACACACAGACGCGCATGCACACACACACACACACACACACACACACACGCACATACACACACAAACACACACACACAAATGTCTGGTACTGCTGGCACCATGTCTCAGAGACATACTGCCCCCAAATAACAGTAACTTTCCTGAAACTAAATTGACCCCCCTCAGAACTTTTAAATGAAAGGACTTTTAGTCTGCATGTAATAGCTTGTGTGGATTCATTAAAGGGGATTTGTCTGAGAGGGGTGCAGAGGGAACTTGTGATCCCTTTAATATTAATAAATGGTGCATTTTTTCGGGGAAATGCAAAATGAATAAGTTCTCCCTACCCCCACTACGGATGTGACATTTGGCACAGACTTTCTAATTGGACTCTCCTTTTTGAAAGAGGTCTCATCTCAGAATGATTCTGAGCTGGTGCAGTCCAATCCCACTCCAACAAAGAGTCATCTGGAACTTTATCCCTGCTGAAGTTCTTGACATTTTTGATGCACAGTATCACTCCAGCTGACATTTGAAATTTGACATTTGAGAAATGAAGGCTGAGGTTGAGTGTCATTTTGCAATCTTTGCACACTTAGCTACATGTTGCTTGCCAGCTTTGTTGGCCTCCAGGTGAGGGTTAATTTTCTAGTTGTGATGTCATAATGTACATGTGATGTCATGATGTAGAGAGCCTCTCTAGTATGGGTTTGATCATCCTTGGATGCTTGCACCATGAAACCGCTCATGTAAAAAAATAGTATGCTAGTAAGCACACTTCATCCATCCATCATCTCTATACCTGCTTTTTCTGGGCTTGTGCTGGAGCCCATCCCAGCGTGCATTGGGCCAGAGGCAGGAATACACCCTGGACACAGGGGTCTGAGGTGGGGCAAGGGCCTGGGGTGGAACAGGGGTCTGTGTGGGACAGAGGCCTGGGTCGGAACAGGGGCCTAGGGCAGGACAGGGGCTTGGGTGGGAATCTGCAAAGCAAATTGAGGCGATGTACAACTGAAACGTCCCCCTGGAGGCACAGGAAAGGGTCACTGGGACACTCTCCCTTTTGGTCCTAAATCAAGAACACTGAAAATATTTCAAACAGCCTCCCAACCCCCTTCAAATAATAAACCTGGAACTCAAAGAGAGGGCGAAGGCACACCATTATTATCACTGTCAATATTGTCACATTATAGCATTACAGTCAATATTAATATGAATATTATGAATAGCAATATTGTCTTTGCGTTACTGCTGCGCTTGCATTGTTCCAGGGCAGCGTCTCTGTGCTCAGTGCTTAAGCTTCGCACCCGAGCTCTGGGATTCAAACACATTCGCCTAAAATGGCTGCCGTATTGTAGTCCTCGTCGGTCACCAAAGTGTGACTGTGTACCGTCTGAGTGGGGTGTGGGCTCCTCTGTTAATAGGGGAACCCCTGGGCTGCTTTTTTTTGTCTTAATCCCCCCCCCCCCCCCCACCACCACCCGCTGTTAGGTCGACAGGCTTCAGGGTTTCCTCGCTCCATGATGCCCTGGTGCTCAGACTAAACACGACGCCGCTTTACTCTCCTGATTTTCATAAGGAAACTACCAAAGAGAAGCTTCATCATTTACGTAAACAACACGGGACCCCAGCTCTGTCCGTCCGCTGGCTTAGTACTGTCAACAGGCAAAAGGGCATTAGTGAAACTAGGAGCTGACAGACAGTTGGCAACTTATCTTGAAAGTGAATAAACACCAGCACTGGTTGTGGTTCGGATAAGATGTCTGGGTTGATGCCTTGACTGCCGCGTGCTCTTTCCTGCCTCATAAGGAGAGTTTCCCCGTACTTTTCTTTTCTTTTAATGGTTCTGCTGCAGTTCATCCTTTGAGTCCTGTTTTCTTCAAGGCCAGGGGCCGGTTGCGCCCGCTGGACTGACGTCTGGTCTTATGGGTACGTCTGACACAGAATGAGCCCAAGGCCAGACGTAAAAAAAATACACCTGTAGCAACGACTGACTTAACAGAAAAGACTGCCTTTTTTATATGCAACTGCTGCAACCAGCCTCAGGGGATTTCCCCCGTTCAGCCCAAAATAACCAGTTCTGTTTTCATGCTGAGGTCAGCCGTCATGTTAACGTAAGGTCTTGAGTTGATATGAGATGATCTGTATCCTGGCCTCCTCTCCCTGTGCAGAACCCTCCTCTCCCCGTGCAGAACCCTCCTCTCCCCGTGCAGAACCCTCCTCTCCCTGTGCAGAACCCTCCTCTCCCCATGCAGAACACTCCTCTCCCTGTGCAGAACCCTCCTCTCCCCATGCAGAACACTCCTCCTCCCCTGTGCAGAACCCTCCTCTCTCTCCCGTGCAGAACCCTCCTCTCCCTGTGCAGAACCCTCCTCTCCCCATGCAGAACACTCCTCTCCCTGTGCAGAACCCTCCTCTCCCCATGCAGAACCCTCCTCTCCCCGTGCAGAACCCTCCTCTCCCCATGCAGAACCCTGCTCTCCCCATGCAGAACTCTCCTCTCCCCATGCAGAACCCTCCTCTCCCCGTGCAGAACTCTCCTCTCCCTGTGCAGAACCCTCCTCTCCCCGTGCAGAACCCTCCTCTCCCTGTGCAGAACCCTCCTCTCCCCGTGCAGAACCCTCCTCTCCCCGTGCAGAACCCTCCTCTCCCCGTGCAGAACCCTCCTCTCCCCGTGCAGAACCCTCCTCTCCCCGTGCAGAACCCTCCTCTCCCCATGCAGAACCCTCCTCTCCCCGTGCAGAACCCTCCTCTCCCTGTGCAGAACCCTCCTCTCCCCGTGCAGAACCCTCCTCTCCCCATGCAGAATCCTCCTCTCCCCGTGCAGAATCCTCCTCTCCCCGTGCAGAATCCTCCTCTCCCCGTGCAGAACCCTCCTCTCCCCATGCAGAACACTTGTTTCACACACGCGCCCCTTCAGACCAGCTCCATGAGGAAGAGGAAGAGGCCAAGGTCCCCCAAAAATTCAGATCATCTTCTGCTACCTCATAGAACAGCTGACGTGTCCTCTTCTCCGACACTCTAAGGTTAGGCTGGTTCGGGTCCTGTGCGTGGAGCCTATCGTGTGTTGGCCTTTACCGTGGGATTCACTCACGAGAAACGCCCGACCGAAGATATTGTTTTTTCCTGTCTTGTCAAACTTCTCTGAGGTTCAGTCTTTCATCGCTGTTATTTTCTTTTAGTTATTAAGATGCCAGATTTTGCCAGATTTTGATTTAGAGGGGTGTACCCCATACCCACATACAGCACCCCGAGTTTGGCACTGCTCAGAGTTTCCCACAGAATTAACTGCAGCGACAGTATATATGTACTACAGGTCTGCACATATTTAAGTCTTTGGAACGATGAAAACTAATACCTTTGACTTTGTCAGACCTGAAAATGTACATATTGCTATAATTGTCCTGTTTGAAATGAAACTTCTACAAAAACAGTGTTGGTGGAGTTGAGTTTTTTACTGAATCGGTTAATATTGATGTGATGAAATGTTTCAGAGAGAGGAGATTTTTAAAATACTGTGTGAGACTGAACCTCACTGGAAGGTTAGATTGCTTAGGGAGGCTCATTTCCAAGCTCTCAGACTGCTAGCTTGGAAATATGGAAATCCGACAGCTCCTGGAAGTGTGTAAATACCAGCCTCCATCTGAATAGGCTGTATTTGTGTATCAGTCCTGTGTGTGTGTGTGTGTGTGTGTGTGTGTGTGTGCAGGCATGTGTGTGCATGTGTGTGTGGGTGAAAAAGAAGGAATAAGTGAAACTACAGCACAGTTCTGATATGACATTGCAACATTTGGAACTTTGTTCCAGAAGCTTGGATTCTGGTATGGTTTCTTCTCTGTGATAACATCGGTTCCCTTTTAATTGAACACTGCAGATTATTTACTTCCTAATTTACCTAATGATATGTAACTCTGGCTTGACATAAAAGCAGACCACAAAAGAGTGACCGAGGGGAAGCCTAGCCACAGTCCATCAAGGTTTGTCATTTACCAATAGTGTAGACTACCCAGCATTTAAACCAGCCCATTGAGGTCTGTCATTTACCAATAGTGTAGACTACCCAGCATTTAAACCAGTCAATCGAGGTTTGTCATTACCAATAGTGTAGACTACCCAGCATTTAAACCAGCCCATTGAGGTTTGTCATTTACCAATAGTGTAGACTACCCTGCATTTAAACCAGTCCATTGAGGTTTGTCATTTACCAACAGTGTAGACTACCCAGCATTTAAACCAGTCAATCGAGGCTTGTCATTTACCAGTGGTGTAGACTACCCAGCATTTAAACCAGTCCATTGAGGTCTGTCATTTACCAATAGTGTAGACTACCCAGGATTTAAACCTAATGCATTAACGTCTTACACTTCAGCATTCAGCAGCATGCTTTTCCCAAACTACCTTAGAAAAGTGCACATATGAAAGTCTAGGCTACCGGCTGATGTGATATAGAGTCATGTGTCATTACATAAACCCACAGCACTGCATCTGTCCTGGATTTACTCGAGAATCTCTGGTTCATGCCATTCTGTTCCATCCATTGACAGCTCGGTGTAAAAAAGCAGTACTTCCTGATATCGGTGTGATACTTACCTGTAGCTAAATATGACCCATATTCTGCTGGCAGAACTCAACTTATATATTTTCTGTCTCTCCAATTTTTAATCTCCTTTTAAAATATTAAACTCACTCAGAAGTCCTTGGTCTACTTTTTCTAGTGTCACGAGTTGTAAATGTTAGATTTGCTCCAGTTTTGTCCTCCATCTGTTTCCCTTTGCAAGCGTTTCTGTGTCTTTCTTATATAGTGTGGTGCTTGGAACCTGACACAATACACTGTCAACAGACCAGTCTGCAGCAATAATAGCAGCGTGAACACACGTTAGTTGATTTATTGAGACACACCCAAAACAAGCTGGAAGAGGTTTTCACAATAAGGAAACGTGTCTTTGAGCACAACAGCTTGCACATGTACATTTATCTTAATAACGGTATTACATTGTTATTACTTAGTTACTAACATTATTACTTGTGTGCGGATCGATGCTGAAATTTACAAGAAAATTTCTCAGGTACTTTAGAGTACAATTACTTAGGATTTCTACATGAAATAACTCAGCAGGTTACAGCTGTTTGATGACAGTCATTAGGAATATAAACAAGAGAAGAGAATGTATTTATATATTTGACAGAGAATGTATTTATATATTTGAAGAGACACGGTTTGTGTGAAATACCGGTTTTCTGCGAGCCCTTCCGTGCGTCATCGGCCTGCTCCACACCACCATTGAAAAGACTTGACTGTGGCATGGCTACCGACAGTATGAGGCTCTACAGCGGCCTTACAGCGACAGTACCTGGGTTCTAAGAGATTCTGCTCCTAAATGACCGACAGCCTGCTTCTACAACACAACATGAAACACAGGGAAAGGGCTTGGTTGGACACCTTAAGCGTGCACAAATCTGCGCCTTGTTGTAACTGAACTTGTTTGGTTCATTTGCCAAATTTACCACTATCGCTGGGAAGAGAAAAAACAATATTTGATTTTTCAAATAATCAATCGTGGACAGCCACTCCCTTCTTCCCCCTCTTTCCTTTCCTGTATGCTTTTCCTCCCGACATCTTTACATGGGTTCGAAAGTCCAGCCTGAATTTTGTGCTACATTGCAATGTCACTCATCTAACGGGAGGAATGGAAATCTGAAAATTAAACCGAAATTAAAACATGTTTTTAAAAAAAAAAAAAATTATAGTCTGGTTTCTGCATTTTTCAAACAGCTTTTTTTTTGTTTTTCTTAATCCAGGTTTCCAACTTGAAATAATAAAGAAGGCTTCAGGGAATTTTGAGTGATTTTAGTGTGGAGTCGAGTGGGTTGGAGGTGGGCGTCATCAGGGTGGCGTTGCAGGGTTCTTCTTGTTGTCCAAATTCGGAGGTAAACCCATTCTGACCGGTGGGGCAGGGCGCAGGGGAAGATGTGGGGTCGGTTAAGCGCACCCGGGGGGGCAGTGGGGTTTGGGGGGGTTTTGGGGGGGGGGGGGGGGGGGGGGCGGAGGCTCTACAGCAGGACGGCGCTCAGGGCCAGGGCCAGGGTGGCTCCGGCGGACCACCCAGGGCACCGGGGGGCGGTGGCGGTGGGACTGACCGGCGCGAGGGTTTGCGGGGCCCCGCCCATGCTGTTGCCGGTCCCGTTCCTGCTTCCGTTGTTGTTGCTGCCGGTGGTGGTGGTGCTGGTTGTTGTCACCTTTGTCTGCCACCCCTGGCTCTCCGTCACCAGATGCACCATCAGCACGGCCACCAGCAGACCCATCCCCACCTTCACCAGCATCCCGAACTCCGACAGGTGACCTGCAGTTTCGGACAAAATGGTGCACGGGTTGTCCGGGGTGACCTGTGAACGCTGCAGCACACTGCATCCTGCCAACTCTCACTCCTTCCTTCTCCTTCTCTTTATCTTTCTCACTTTCTCTCTCTTCTTCTTTCAGATAAAACCCCAGAAACGAATATCTTTAAAAAATGATGCTGCTCTCTCCCTGTTGACAAGTGAAAATAGCTATTGTTCCAAAAGCTTTATCTCTCTTTTTTTTTTGCTCCCTCTCATTCTCTTTTTCGGACTTTCGGACACACACACACACAAGCATTCAGAGTGGATCTTCCAATCGAGTTTTCCCCATCCAATCAGCATTTCTCCATCCACCACCCGCATCCCCTACCAAAATACCGCCTCTCCTGCCGCAACGTGTGATTGGGCAGTGAGGTGCTGAGGTGCCACTGGGCAGACAGGTGAATTTAGGCAGGTACTCACCTGTGCAGGTGTAAAAGTGTGTGTCCGTGTGTGGAGTCCGGTGTTCTGACCCTGGGTGAGCCTGCAGTCGCCAGGAGCCCGCCTTTTATTGCCCTGTGTCTATGACATCACTGCAGGGGGCGGGGCTGGGCATCACCAGGTTGAGCTGAGTCACTTTGCTGTAAACGTATGTGAGGAAACTCGTCTGCATTATCGCTGGCTGTTCATGTGGAGTCTTCACGGACTTTAAAGTCCTGCCCAATGGGTGCCACAGTGCCACCCAGTGGCAGGCCAGGGGCAGGGGTCAGTGTTTTCTCGGGTGAATTGTGTGCCAGCTTGGAAAATGATTTGTTCGATCAGCATAATTATTGTGACAGTCATTTTTTGCAAACCAAAGAAGTTTTATGTCGGCCAACTACGCTTTAGTAGAACTTGTGTTATGACCATATCTGTAGTTCTTTGCCTTTTTTCACGGTTGAAATGTGACACCCAAGGTTACGTAATCAAATTGACCTCTCATCACCTGGTTTTTGTCTCTGTAGTCCTTTCTCATGGTAATGGCTTCTGTGATTTCTGTATATGTTTGCTTGTGAATGAATGAGTGAGTCTGTGTGACAGCGTGCATGTGTGTGTGCCTGTGCCTGCCACCAAAATCACATAACCAAAAATATACCACCAAAACTACATCCCAACACACAAATAACCAAAACTACATCCCAATACATACCATCAAGACCACATCCCAACACACAAACCACCAAAACCCCATCCCAACACACAAACCACCAAAACCACATCTCAACACACATACCACCAAGACCACATCCCTATACATACCACCAAAACCACATCCCTACACACTTACCACCAAAACCACATCCCAACACACATACCACCAAAACCACAAACCACCAATACCACATCCCAACGAACATACCACGAAAAATACACCCTAACACACAAACCACCAAAACCACACCCCAACACACATACCACCAAAACCACATCCCAACACACATACCACCAAAACCACATCCCTAAACACATACCACCAAGATCACATCCCAATACACAAACCACCAAAACCACATCCCAACACACAAACCACCAAAACCACATCCCAACACACACACCACCAAAACCACATCCCAACACACATACCACCAAAACCACATCCCAACACACATACCACCAAAACCACATCCCTAAACACATACCACCAAAACCACATCTCAACACACAAACCACCAAAACCACATCCCAACACACAAACCACCAAGACCACATCCCAACACACAAACCACCAAGACCACATCCCAACACTCAAACCACCAAAACCACATCCCAACACACATACCACCAAAACCACATCCCAACACACATACCACCAAAATCACATCCTAACACAAATACCACCAAAACACATCCCAACACACATACCACCAAAATCACATCCCAACACACAAACCACCAAAACCACATCCCAACACACAAACCACCAAGACCACATCCCAACATATAAACCACCAAGACCACATCTCAACACACAAACCACCAAGACCACATCCCAACACACAAACCACCAAGACCACATTCCAACACACATTACCAAAACCACATCCCAACACACATACCACCAAAACCACATCCCAACACACAAACCACCAAGACCACATCCCAACACATAAACCACCAAAACCACATCCCAACAAAACCACATCCCGACACACAAACCACCAAAACCACATTCCAACACACAAACCACCAAGACCACATCCCAACACACAAACCACCAAAACCACACTCCAACACACAAACCACCAAAAACACATCCCAACACACACACCACCAAAACCACATCCCAACACACATACCACCAAAACCACATCCCTAAACACATACCAAACAAAACCACATCTCAACACACAAACCACCAAAACCACATCCCAACACACAAACCACCAAAACCACATCCCAACACACAAAAACCACCAAGACCACATCCCAACACTCAACCACAACACCAAAAACCACATCCCAACACACATACCACCAAAACCACATCCCAACACACATACCAACCCAAAATCACATCCTAACAACAAAATACCACCAAAACACATCCCAACACACATACCACCAAAATCACATCCCAACACACAAACCACCAAAAACCACATCCCAACACACAAACCACCAAGACCACATCCCAACATATAAACCACCAAGACCACATCTCAACACACAAACCACCAAGACCACATCCCAACACACAAACCACCAAGACCACATTCCAACACACATTACCAAAACCACATCCCAACACACATACCACCAAAACCACATCCCAACACACAAACCACCAAGACCACATCCCAACACATAAACCACCAAAACCACATCCCAACAAAACCACATCCCGACACACAAACCACCAAAACCACATTCCAACACACAAACCACCAAGACCACATCCCAACACACAAACCACCAAAACCACACTCCAACACACAAACCACCAAAAACACATCCCAACACACACACCACCAAAACCACATCCCAACACACATACCACCAAAACCACATCCCAACACACATACCACCAAAACCACATCCCTAAACACATACCACCAAAACCACATCTCAACACACAAACCACCAAAACCACATCCCAACACACAAACCACCAAGACCACATCCCAACACACAAACCACCAAGACCACATCCCAACACTCAAACCACCAAAACCACATCCCAACACACATACCACCAAAACCACATCCCAACACACATACCACCAAAATCACATCCTAACACAAATACCACCAAAACACATCCCAACACACATACCACCAAAATCACATCCCAACACACAAACCACCAAAACCACATCCCAACACACAAACCACCAAGACCACATCCCAACATATAAACCACCAAGACCACATCTCAACACACAAACCACCAAGACCACATCCCAACACACAAACCACCAAGACCACATTCCAACACACATTACCAAAACCACATCCCAACACACATACCACCAAAACCACATCCCAACACACAAACCACCAAAACCACATCCCAACACATAAACCACCAAAACCACATCCCAACAAAACCACATCCCGACACACAAACCACCAAAACCACATTCCAACACACAAACCACCAAGACCACATCCCAACACACAAACCACCAAAACCACACTCCAACACACAAACCACCAAAAACACATCCCAACACTCAAACCACCAAAACCTCATCCCAACACACAAACCACCAAGACCACATCTCAACACACAAACCACCAAAACCACACTCCAACACACAAACCACCAAAAACACATCCCAACACTCAAACCACCAAAACCTCATCCCAACACACAAACCACCAAAACTACACTCCAAAGTTATTTTCCTGTTTTTTTATATTTATAAAATACAGCATTATACTTAAGTGGACAAGCATAATACAGAGGTTGGAACATTTGGATGCCAGTAATACTGTTAAATAGCTGTGTTCCTTGAAGCATTAGACACTGTAGATAGATAATGTATATTGATGAGGGTATGCACACATTATGTAGTCATACATTACTCTCAACCAAATCTGCATTCGGCAGTTGACATGTTGATAAGCATTCAGAAGAACATAAACATCCGGTTTTAATATAGGCAGTAACAGTCAGAGATTACCATAGTAATAATAATTTTTAAAAACGCAAACTGTGGACCCACTAAAGTTATGGGTCGCCCGTTTTTCAAAGAGGGCTGAAAAGTTCCGTAGAGTTTGGGGGGGGGTTCATGGTTCAGGACGGAGAGGGTGGAAAAGGCGGTTTAGAACTTTTTGAGGGAAATGACCGTTAAAAAAACGGTCGGGGCGATGATGGACGGAGGAGGGGCTTTGAGTCCATCACTCCTGCTGCGGGCACCTCCTAACCCCGCCCCGCCCTCGCCAGCCTCGCCCCCAGCTCCCCCCGCCTTGCCAGCTCTCCGTGGGCGGGGTGTCGTGCTCGTGCGCGTGGAGAAGGTGGGCAGGGTGGAAGTCAAAGACGGGTGGTGGCTGCGGGACGGGGCGGGGTTCCCATCGGGCCCCGGCGGGGGGCGGGTGGAGTCCGGGATCAAGAGGGCAGATTTCGACAGGAACCCTGAGGTGATGGCCTGCATGGGGGGCCGGCTGGGGCGGGCGTGGTGGGTGTCGGCCCCCGCGGGGCGCAGGGTGTAGGAGCCGAAGTGCCACGACCCCGTGGAGGTCAGGTGGGCCTCCCCGCAGACGGGATGGGTGTGGCACGGGCAACCCAAAATCCGAGCGGAGGTCAGCCGCATCCAGTCCAGCAGGTCCTGCAGGCCCTCGGCGTCCTCGCACGCCCACGGGTTGTCGTAGAGAGTGAGGAGGCGGAGCCCGTGCAGCTTGGCGAACGCCTGCCCGTCCACTGCCGCGAACCGATTCCCGTGCAGGTAGAGCTGGGCCAGCCGCCCCATCCGGTCCAGCGACCCCGGCAGGATCTGCACCAGGTAGTTGTGGGACAGGTCCACCGTCTCCAGGTTGGTGGGCATGTTGGTGGGGACGGTCCAGAACTTGTTGTGGCTGAGGTTGAGCGACAGCAGGCCCGTCAGCGTGTTGTTGATGAACACCACGCGCTCCAGCTGATTGGCCGAGAGGTCGAGGGCGCGCAGGTTCCAGTGGTAGGCCGTGTCGTTCTTCTCCAGCTGGCGCAGGCGGTTCCCCGCCGCGTGGACGTCCCACAGGGCGCGGGGCAGCCCCGCGGGCAGGCGGGACAGGCGGTTGTGGGACAGGTCGAGGGCGCGCAGGTGGGCGAAGTGGGCCAGCTTGCCGTCCAGGTTGTGCAGCCGGTTGTGGGACAGGTTGAGGGCGCGGATGTTGTGCTGGAGGCCGTCCGGCAGCAGGGAGAGGCCGCGCCCCGAGCAGTCCACCGTCCTGTGGCCGCGCGCGCAGGAGCACATGGGGGGGCAGACGCTCAGCCCGCCCCTTCCCAAAAGGAGCAGCAGCATCAGGATGCAGGACAGATGGGTGCAGGGGGGCATCTTCAGGACTCTCCTGTGGTGGGTAGGGGGAGGAAACAAGGACAAATGAGCGAGGTTTTTGGGACTTGGTTGAATGCCGCAGCAGTTACTCGGGGCTGATTTTGGCGATTAGTCTCAGATTGTTGGCATATTTCTTTGGAGCCGTTGGGCTTGTTTATCTGCTCCAAAGCCCTGGGTTTTAGAATGGAAAACCTGAGAGATTACGTTTGAAAAACAAACCGCTTTTGTGTGATTAATTTTCTTCCCGATTTTTTATTGCTTCATTGTTTGCGTATGATTTCACGGACCATTCCTGACTGAAAACATTTGGCTGTTTCAGACATGACGGCGATGCTTTGGGCCGCTATCGTTGGTGGACGTGCCGTTTGAGCGCAGCGTGCTTCCTGGCTGCGTGACCGAAGAGGAACCCAGTTCCCGTTGCCATGGCCCCCCCTCTGGAGTGACAGGTAAATGGCGGAATCCTTACTGACCATTCCGTGTGTGACCCGTCGATGAACTACATTACATTACATAACAGGCATTTACACAGGCACAACTTTTACATAGCATTTGCATTGCATCCATTTATGCAACTGGATATATGCTGAAGCAATGCAGGGTAAGTACCTCGCTCAAGGGTACAATGTCAGAGTCCTGCCTGGGAATCAAACCTGTGACCTTTCGGTTACAAGATCAGCTCCTTACCCATTATACTACCCTGCTGCCCTAGAACTAGACTGGACAATCCTGCTCTCAGCGATTGGGAACATATCTGCCCTCAGTCAAGTGCACTCAATCAAGTGCCTCTAAGCAAAGTGCCCTTAGTTAAGGGCCCCCATTCAAGCACCCTCAGTCAAGTGCCCAATCAAATGGCCTCACTCAACTGCTCTACTTTAAGTGCCCCCAGTCAACTACCCTTCTTTAAGTACCCTTAGTCAACTGCCCTTCTTTAAGCACCCTTAGTCAACTGCCCTTCTTTAAGCACCCTTAGTCAACTGCTCTGCTTTAAGCACCCTTAGTCAACTACCCTTTTTTAAGTACCCTCAGTCAACTACCCTGCTTTAAGTGCCCCTAGTGCACTGCTCTTTAGAAAGTGTTCAATCTCTATCTAGTCTCTGAACATGCTACAGTTATCTGAGCTGAACACTGTTCCCACAGAGCGGGAGCAGATGTTTTCTGTGAGCCCTGTTGGTACAGGGTCTCTAATTATTTTGCTTTGCAGTTGTGTAATTCTGCTGGTGAATTATTTATTTTTGGTCTGTATCTCTCTGAGTTTGTCTGTACATGCTAAGACGTCAGCAGGTTGTTATACTCCACCCTGGAGTGAGTGGAAACAGTTTCCCCCCGTTAGGTCTGGGGGGAGGGGCCTTGGCATTATGAGTTGGGTACATGCAGGCTCTGGAGAAGAGTAGAAGCAGTCACGGAAGAGGGTGGTTTGAATCAGTGGTGTGAATTTCAAATATCAACAGTGTTTGTACACACTCATTTGAAGCCCTCGTTATTGTGGCTGTTTTTTTTTTTGCTTGTTTATCATTGTATTATAGATTTTTTTTCTTTTTTTGTCTTTTTTTTGGAAATTCTGGGTACTTTCATTTCATCACCTTCTTTCGTCTTTTTTCTGCATGGCCGTACACAGAAGACCTGCCTGATCACCCTGTTTTTGGGCTTCTGTGCCTTTCTGCCACCTCACTTGGTCAAAAGGTCCCGTCGTATCTTAACAGTTGACTTTAGTTTAGTGCCCTTACTCAGAAGCCCTCAGTTTAGTGCTCTGAGTCAAAATCCCTCAGTTATGAACTGTCAGTCAACTACCCTAGTCAAGTGCCCTTAATCATGTGCCCTAAGTCAAACACCTCCAGTCAAGTCCTCTTATGTGCCCTTAGTCAACTTGCCTTAATCCAGAGTCCTCAGTTAAGTGCCCTTACTGAAGTGCCCTTAGTCCTCAATTATTTGGCCTCAGTCCACGGCCTTTAGTAAAACACCCTTAATAAAGTGCCCTCAGACAAGTGCCCTTACTCAAGTACCCTCAGTTATGTGCCCCAGCCAGCTGTGTTTATTGAAGCACCCTTAATCAAGCGCACTTACTCAATCCTACACATCAGCTGACCTGAGCAAGGAAAGCAGGTTTTATATTTACAAAAAAGTAACCTTTTTTTGGATGAAAGTCTGATGAATTAGACTTTCATTCAAATTCATGGCACATCAGAGGCCTGGCTGCAGCTGGGTAGCATCTGTGACTACTGAACATAAAGATATAATTACCAGACATCATTACTGCCATACAGATGCAAAGCATGACTGATACAACGTTTTTACACCACATTGAAAACTTCACTGGTGGCTGTATTACTGCGAGTGTGTGAGTGAATGAGCTTATGAGTGGCGTATGTGCCTTGTTATGGACTGGTGACCTGTCCAGGGTGTATTCCTGCCTCTCGCCCACTGCATGCTGGGATAGACTCCAGCACCCCTCATTTCTTGCAGTTTTCATGCCTAAAATTGATAAACAATTAAATGTTATTGCTAAAGCACAAACACAGTGCATTTCAGGGACTTGCGCGAAGCCTACAAACATGCAGTCCTCCACAAACCAGAAGCCAAGTACCTTACGTCCAGTACAAATTTACATAGAGATACGAACATATCCTTGCGAAGGTGGGATTTTATAAATAACTACTCATTCATGGTTTTCTGTGTAAGCCACTATTTAAGATACAACTTAATTTTAAGACCATTTTATAAATGAGGCCCCTGATCCAAAATCTAGATGTAAATGAATCACCTGCTGGTTATGTGGAGGTACTGCACATGTGAGTTCCACACAAAGTCCCAGAAGCGGACTGTGTTTGCATTTAAGAATATTATTTCATTGATAATCAATTTTCGGCACTAAGGGTGCGAGCGATGTTGACATGCAACCTTATTTTAGGCTGCATTCTCAATGCCAGGCATTTTTAAAGCACATTCATGTTCAAATAGAAGTTGATTTGAGATTTACAGCACATATCACAGGTGCATGAGATGCAGATACGCCACGTCGAAGCAAATTGTTCTTATAATTGAAGTGTAAGCACAACTTGGGAAACGGTTTTAAGATTGCATTTAAGCTAAAATCCAAGAGCATTCTTATGAGTGAGGCCCCAGGTTTCTGTATCCTATCTTATCCAATAGCTGAAAGGCGAAGCAGGTCCTACGTCAGCAGAAGTGAAGTGTGTGTTCCTGATATGGCAAACTGCTGCGTCCACTTGTGCCGCTGTTTGGGCACCTGTCCAGTGGGGGCTGGGGCCCGGGGCCTGGCCCGTGCCAACCTTTAGCCCATGTTATGGGTGAGGGCATGCCCAGGCCCCAACCTGCCATTTTGCGGAAATCAGCTGTATTATTTCGTAAAGACAATTTTTCAACTCTTTCTTTCTTCTCTTCGAATTTTGAATCACCTATTATATTTGCAGGTCCAGTTCTTTGCCACAATGGCTTCCTGCCAGTTGAAACACACTGTGCCAGTCAAATTTTCACAATTTTTTTGTTGTTCTGTATGGGAACGACAAATCTAGTTAAAGTGCTTCCTTAGTTTTGTCCTGATACAGCCTGCGTTGCGTCATGCTGGGTGATAGAGTGATCTGTACTGGCGAGCAAATGAGGTTTGGGCCCCTGGAGGTTGCAGGTTCAATTCTCTCTGTGGTGGCACTATTGTTGTGTCCTTGAGCTTGGTCTTCAGTCATTTCAGTGCCTGCACGACTTCTATAAAATTCCAGCTGTGCAAATGCGTAATATAAAAATCAGACCTGGGTCAAATACGTATTTGTTTTGGATTCAAATACTTTTCTGTGCTCTGTTGATCTTGCCTGGTGTAACTGAGCCTGTCAGTATGACCAGAAGGCGGGGTTTGCACTTTTTGAGAGCATTTCATTGGTTCCAATACACCAGACAAGATCAGTAGAGCATAGAAAAGTATTTGAATCCAAAACAAATATGTATTTCACCCAGGTCTATTATATAACAATGGGATGAATTCAGCCCATACTGGTGTACCATCACTTACTTTCATGTATTTTTAATATCTCACTATGAGCTAAACGCAGG
>CM045894.1:9067500-9092500 GCA_025169545.1 Anguilla japonica
AGTGTCCAAGATTCCATGTACTTGACAATGACCCTTGTTTCAGATTTACGATAAGGAAGCCTGTTTCAAAGACAATTCGGTGAAAAATGGTGTCTTGAATTTGCCAGACCACATCTGAACTACAAATGGAACTGTGTCTTGTCATCAGAAGAAACAAAAATGCAGCTTTTTGGACATTTGTGCAGCACTATGTTTATAGCAAATGTGCTGAACCTTTACCATTATTGCTCCATTGCAGTTAACCTCGTTCGTGTAGGTCACTGCAGTTGAATATGGCTGTGTGGCACTGGATTGATTTTCTGCCTCATATTAATGAATGGACTGCATACCGCACCCTGAATCGGTCCAGGGAGAGTGAGAATTAAAATGAAAACAATGGGGCCAATGGGCGTGGCTATTAAATCTGTTTCACACTGCAGCAGCTGGAAGTGAACCCATCATCAGTGCATCGCTCTCACTGAAAATGCGAGAACCCGGCTGTGCTGCTGCTGCTGCTGCTGCTGTCAAGCATCTCTGTTTGGCACAAAATGGCAGATGCAGCCACTTACTTCAACATAAATTTTAGCGGCAAACTTCTTTTTTTAAAATGGCCGCCGAATTCCGATTGTGGCTTCTCGGCAGTATTCCCGCTTTTACTTTTTTACTTTACGGCCTTACGGTCACGTCACGTACCCGCTATTTTAAAACCGCGCGGCTTCTGAGGACCTCCTCAGCCCGCCGGTCTGTTTGGTTTATTTCGGGGGAGTGCGCACGCACACTGACACCGGCTCCGAAAGTCATCCTCTCACGTTGACATCGTACCGGGCTGGGCCTTCAGCTTTGAGGAACCAAATCATGAAGGCACTTAACGAACTTGACGAAGAGATAAATTAATTCTCTCATTCATTCTGATTCACTCGAATAAATTCCGTCGATCGTATTTATTTTGCGGCGCCGGTCTCGTTCAGAGGGACGGCTTGCGGGATATTCACGGCTGTGCTGTTCAGGAGGAGTCCGTGACCAGCACTGGGGAACAACGGCTCCTTTTCTTCCTCTTTGGCTTATTTGAGCTTCTGTGCTGGACTGCAGCAGAAAACGGTCCCACAGTCGTGGAAAACTAAAGGCTGCTTTGTGTGGGGAGGTTAAGCGGTCGGCTAGCATACGGACTGCATTCGCTTCTCTTTAAATAAAAATAAAAAATTCATTTGCCATCCAGCACGGGGCTGAGCGTCTCTAGATCCCGACCCCAATTTGGAACGGCAAATCGTCTGTTTATTAGTATTACTACAGGCATTTAGCAGACGCTGTTATCCAGAGCGACTTACATTGTATCCAATTATACAGTTGGATATATACTGGAGCAATGCAGGTTAAGTACCTTGCTCAAGGGTACAATGACAATGTCCTACCGGGGAATCGAACCTGCGACCTTTAGGTTACAAGGCCAACTCCTTAGCCATTACACCACGCTGCCGCCCGCTACCACCCCCCCGCTGCCAATTCGGGAGAGTGCAGACATCCACGGATCTCCTCTGGAGATGGCGGCGTCGCCAGATTCTTCTTTTCACACCGCGGGCTACAGCCGAGGATGAGGTCAGAGGAAGCCCCTTTATACGTACCGTAGCTGTTTGCATGCAGCCCGCAGGCGCCCGATCGACCAGCAGGGGTCGCTACGTAGTGATGCATGCGGAATTCCTAAGCGATGGAATCCTCCCGCACCCTGGGCGGCGCAATCACCAAACGCACGCCACCCTCTGGAGCTACCGGCCGCAGCCGGCCCTGGTGCGGTCCGCGCTCGATCCGAGGCCGCGATGGAGTCCGTGCGGTGGCTTAACCGAACATCCTGTCTTGAAAGCTTTTTTAGGGATTCCTTAGAAACGAAAGCTTCAAAGCCACCTTCTGAAAAGGTGGTGGTTCCCCTTTCACAAGGAAGGCAAATTAGTACAAGAAAGTAAACCTCTTGAAGGGCTGTACACATACACACACACACACACACACACACACACACACACACACACATGCACACACACATGCGCACACACATGCACACACACACACACACACAGACACATGCATGCACACACACACACGTGTGCACACACATACACACACACATGCGCACACACATGCACACACACACACACACACACACATGCACGCACACACACACGTGTGCACACACACACACACACACACACACACACATGCATGCACACACATACACACACACACACACACACACACACACATGCATGCACACACACACACGTGTGCACACACATTCGCACACACACACACACACACACATGCATGCACACACACACACACGTGTGCACACACATGCACATGCACACACACACACACACAGACACACACACGTGCGCACACACACACACACACACAAACACAAACATTCATACAGGTATTTACACCTCCTGAAACTTCCACAGGAACACACACGTCAGCTGCAGCTCTCAGTCTTTTATTTGCTTGCATGTGTGCATGCACACACACACACACACACAGACATCAAAATATGAATAAAAACAGAAGTGAATACCTGTTTTCTCTTCCCCTAATTTTAAATTAAAATGCTAAATGTCATTGTATTTCCACAACAGTCTAAGAAACAAAAACACTTTTTAATCATTAGCGCTTGTTGTGACACAGTATAACGAGCATGAGTGATTGCATCCTTCAAACAAGAGCTCTCTCCTTTTTCTCTTTTACTCTTTTGCTCTTTCCGGTGAGTCATTGGCACACACTTTATCTCTGTGGTTTGCATAGCAACAGAGAGTCTTGCAGTCACAACTCCCGGGCGCTTTCATTATTTCATTATTTCATCATTTTGTTCAGAAATAATGCAGTCTACCTGCATTATTATTATTATTATTATTATTATTATTATTATTATGTGAATTAGCACAAGTCCACACAACGTCCATCAGCTGTGAGTTTTCAGGTGTGGGGGCCCAACGGCAATCTCTCCAGGCTGGCGTCTGCAGCTGTCAGGTGTCAGCTGACTTATATTTCCCAACACAGGTTGCACCAATCAGGCGTCCTTCCTCTCCCGCGCGCTGCAGGAGCGCGTCTCTTTTGCGCGGGAGCACCAATCGGCCGCTGACTTGAACAGCGAGGAAAGACGAATCGGCTGCCCCGTGTATCTGCATAGAAACACCAGTCAGCTGAGTGCGGATCTGCATAGAAACACCAATCGTCTGCTCGGGATCCTGAATGGAAGTAACCAATGAGCTGCGGGAGAGCTGGCATGGGCCAGCCGTCTGAAAGGGTGCTTCTGATCTGAGCCGGGTGCCCTGCTCCCCATCACTAGGGCCTGCTATACCGCTAACCTATTCTGTGTGATGTGCTGCCTGTCACTAGGACCTGCTACACCACTAACCTATTCAGTGTGATGCTCTACCTGTCACTAACCTATTCAGTGTGATGCTCTGCTCTGTGTCACTAGGACCTGCTACACCACTAACCTATTCAGTGTGATGTGCTCCCTAGGGCCTGCTATACCGCTAACCTATTCAGTGTGATGCTCTACCTAAGGGCCTATTCAGTGTGTGATGTGCTGCCTGTCACTAGGGCCTGCTACACCACTAACCTATTCAGTGTGATGCTCTGCCTGTCACTAGGACCTGCTACACCACTAACCTATTCAGTGTGATGTGCTGCCTGTCACTAGGACCTGCTACACCACTAACCTATTCAGTGTTATGCTCTGCCTGTCACTAGGGGCTGCTACACCACTAACCTATTCAGTGTGATGCTCTGCCCGTCACTAGGGCCTGCTACACCACTGATCTATTCAGTGTGATGCTCTGCCCGTCACTAGGGCCTGCTACACCACTAACCTATTCAGTGTGATGCTCTGCCTGTCACTAGGGACTGCTACACCACTAATCTATTCAGTGTGATGCTCTACCTGTCACTAGGGCCTGCTACACCACTACCCTATTCAGTGTGATGTGCTGCCTGTCACTAGGGCCTGCTACACCACTGACCTATTCAGTGTGATGCTACACCACTCAACCTATTTCAGTGTGCCTGTCACTAGGGCCTGCTACACCACTGACCTATTCAGTGTGATGCTCTGCCTGTCACTAGGGCCTGCTACACCACTGACCTATTCAGTGTGATGTGCTGCCTGTCACTAGGGGCTGCTACACCACTAACCTATTCAGTGTGATGCGCTGCCTGTCACTAGGACCTGCTACACCACTAACCTATTCAGTGTGATGCTCTGACTGTCACTAGGACCTGCTACACCACTAACCTATTCAGTGTGATGTGCTGCCTGTCACTAGGGCCTGCTACACCACTAATCTATTCAGTGTGATGCTCTGCCTGTCACTAGGGCCTGCTACACCACTAACCTATTCAGTGTGATGCTCTGCCTGTCACTAGGCCTGCTATACCGCTAACCTCCTGTCACTAGGACCTGCTACAAATGCTACACCACTAACCTATTCAGTGTGATGTGCTGCCTGTCACTAGGAGCTGCTACACCACTGACCTATTCAGTGTGATGCTCTGCCTGTCACTAGGACCTGCTACACCACTAACCTATTCAGTGTGATGCTCTGACTGTCACTAGGACCTGCTACACCACTAACCTATTCAGTGTGATGCTCTGCCTGTCACTAGGACCTGCTACACCACTAACCTATTCAGTGTGATGCTCTGCCTGTCACTAGGGCCTGCTACACCACTAACCTATTCAGTGTGATGCTCTGCCTGTCACTAGGACCTGCTACACCACTAATCTATTCAGTGTGATGCTCTGCCTGTCACTAGGGCCTGCTACACCACTGACCTATTCAGTGTGATGTGCTGCCCGTCACTAGGGCCTGCTACACCACTAATCTATTCAGTGTGATGTGCTCTGCCTGTCACTAATCTATTCAGGTGATGCCTGACTACACCTACACCACTAACCTATTCAGTGTGATGCTGCTGCCTGTCACTAGGGCCTGCTACACCACTGACCTATTCAGTGTGATGCTGCTGCCCGTCACTAGGGCCTGCTACACCACTAATCTATTCGGTGTGATGCTTTGCCTCATCTCTCCCAGGTGAGGAGGTTAGGAGGTTGTTCCAGTGTAGAGGAGGAGCCAGAATTGTCTGGTAGTGAAGCACTGATAGGGGAGAACTCACATCCTTGAGTTCATTGTGCAATAATGAAATAGACTGGGTTCCAAAGTATAAGGGTGCTTGATCCCTCCCACTGGCTCTTTTGGCATGCTGGTATAATTACTTTAAAGCTGAATTTATTTTGGGGTGGGGTGGTGTGGGGGGCTAGGGGGGGGGGGGGGGCTGTGATAAGTAGAAAACATTGAAGAAGAAGACAACATGCACAGCTGAGGCTGAACGTTTTCCACGTCCAGGCAAGAAAAGAGCTGAGTGTGTGTGAGTGTGTGTCTGTGTGTGAGTGCGTGTGTAAGTGTGTGTGTCTATGAGTGTGCATGTGCGTGAGTGTGTGTGTGTGTGTGTGTGAGTGAGTGCTTGAGCGAGCGTGCGTGCGTGAGTGTGTGTGTGCATGTGTGCGAGTGTGTGTGAGTGCGTGCATGCGTGCGTGACTGCGTGTGTACGCGCGTGCGGGTGCGTGTGTGCGTGCATGCATGCATGCGAGCGATCGAGTGTGTGTATGTGTATGAGAGAGAGAGAATGTGTGTGTGTGTGTGTGAGTGTGAAAAAAAATGACAGTGTGGTTTTTAACCAACTCAACAGCATTTCCTTTCTGGAGAAAAGGGTCCGCTTCCGCTTTTCTTAATAAGAACAGAGTGTGCTGCATTCCCCTTTAGCAGTAAGCCTGAAATGATATTCAGTGTATGTGCTCGCCTCGTGCATTACTATCCACTACTGACATAGAGCTGTACAGGTTGGGTTCCAGTGGGCGGGGCCAGGGGGCGGAGTCAGTTATCTCACAGTCCGGTGATGGGCTGCCTCCCTCTTCAGACAGGGTATGATTGACAGGGCAAGCTGTGGAACGCCGGAGTTTTGGTACGGATGCTCACAGCCCAGAATCATTGGCCCAGACGCCTCTCTGTGTTTGATTGATTGACAGGCAAAAATAAAACACGAGGTCTGTCTTTTAGGACCTTCCCTTCCCGACACTAAATCTGGCATCTCTGACTTTTACAGAGTCCAGCCACAAACCGCACTGGGTTGTACATCCTTTATAAGTAACAACACAGTATTGTCCCTATAAATAACAGCGTCGCTTAAGTTTTTTCCTTTCAAAACGAGCAAATTTTCTGTTGCAAGTCTGCTCTGGAAGTCTGTTCGAATGTAACGGCTGAGGCTGAAGAGGGCGTCTGCGTGAGTCTGGCTGGCGTGGGTGGTGGGCTGGGTTGGGTTGGGTTGGGTTGGGTTGGGGAGTGCGAGTCTTTCTGAATGTGTGTTGCAGAGGCGGTGGGTTTTTTCCACTCTGAGCAGACTTTGTGTGGAAATGCTGAATCTGACCCTGCTGACATTTAACTGCAGATTCCCCTGCGTTCCTTTTTCTGTGGCTTTTTGGTCACTGAGAGTGTTTCTCCTCCTCTGTGTGATTCTCACACACACACACACACACACACACACACACAAACATTCATACAAGTATTTGCATTCACTTACTGAAACTTCCACAGGAACACACACGTCAGCTGCAGCTCTCTCAGTCTTTGATGTGCTTGTTTACGCTCCTCTGTCTTCAGACAAGCAGAGAGGCTCTCCTTTTGTTCTCTCCCTCTCTCTCTCAAATTCAAATTCAAATTCAAAGTGCTTTATTGGCAATGACAAAATTTGCATTTGTATTGCCAAAGCATGGCAAGGAACATGTGAACATGTGAAACAAAGAATTATAACAGGATAATATGATTGTATATATAGTACACATGATATATATACATACATACATACATACATACATACATACATACATACATACATACATATATATACGCACATATACATGTAAACATACACATATACATGCACATACATACATACAAACATACACACATACACACACATACACATACACATACATATATATACAGATATACACATACATATACATTAACAGTTATGATTACATATTAATTTTATGACACTAACATGCTAATAACATAATAACAGCCAACATGTGTTGATTCTAAGTATGTGTGAGTGTGTTTGCGCGTCTGTGCGTGATGTCTGTGTGTGTGTGTCTGTAAACTGTAGTATTGCGTGATGATGTTTGTTTTGTCACTCACCGTCTCTCGCTTGCCGTTAGAGTCGACGAGCGTGGCAGTTTTAAGGGGCTGTTGTGGTGGCGGCGGCTGGTTCTCGCAGCAGGCCGTGGGCCACGCCGGATAGGGGCTCTGGGCTGGGCCATAGCCCTGCCTGGCTGCTCTCAGGCTGTGATGCTGAGGGAGGGCTGGGGTACTGAGGGGGGGGGGGGGGGGGGCGGTGCTCGGCTCTCTCAGTAGCCTAACTTTCTACTTTTTTTCCCTGTTTCACTGCTGACTTCTTCAGGGTAGGTGATTGCCAGGTTACACAAGCTCCGCCCACTATTCTGCTGTACAAATGTATCCATTTTCAACTGTCAAAAATGTCTGTTGCTTAATCACTCATAGAACTGGAGGCTAGCTGGATTAGGTACTTGACCAGTTAGATTATAACTATAAAGAAACCTACCTTCCTATTTCCTATTTCCTTTATCCAGTTTATTTTGTTCCTGTCTTTCCTCCTGTCTCTTTTTTGTTTTTGAGATGTCCTTTTATTGTGGTTTTCCGCGTTTTATCCCACTTCTCCTGTTGTGGCAATTGACAGTTCTGTGGCGGTTGGTTAGCTAGCTAGCTATGTTTTCTGTCCTTGTAATATTTTTTCCTTTTTTTGGTTGGATGGTAAGGTCCCCTTTAAAGTTAAAGGTATTCAAGTTGTAATATCATAAATTTTTTAGATTTAATTTATGATATTACTTTTCATTGTACGTAACTAAAAAACAACAAAATTCAATGAAAGTTTAGCAGATCATAATCATGATCTCTCTCTCTCTCTCTCTCTCTCTCTCTCTCTCTCTCTCCCCCTCTCTCTTTCTCTCTTTCTCTCGTTTCTCTGTTTTCTATTTCTTGCTTTCTGTCTCTGTCTCTCCACCTCTTCCTTCCTCTACCCCCCCCCCCCCCCCCCCCCCCCCCCGGCTCTGTGTGGTTGTAATTGGGGAAAGGCCAGACTGGGTCCAGTGGCGAGCCATTCTCCTCTCTCCATTAGTTTTAATGCGGAGCTCTCTGTCCCCACGACTGGTTAACGGGCTGGTCTGTGAGCAGCGGGGCTCCCCAGGCCCCTGGGTGTGATGATTTAATTGGTCACCTGTGCCCCCTGTGTACCCCCCTAGTCCATCAGACATAACGCCTCAACCCCCCCCCCCCCCCCCCCCCCCCCACACACACACACCCCATCGCCATGGCCACGCTCCTGTTCTGAGCTTGGAGGGCATTAGTGGAATTGCAGCGCTTGCACACAAACACACACACTACTCTGCTGCATTGTATGAGTCTGCCTGTTCAATGGCTGCCCCAGTACAAAAACCTGTACACAATAAACAATGAAGCTATCATTGCCTTTGCTGATTTTACCTCCACCTATGCCAGTTTTGCTGAAAAAGAGTATATTTCCCACTTGTGAATGCATTGGGTATATTTTAATGGTCATACGATAGAATCTCAGTTATGGATATCACCATAAAGCACTTAAAAAATAAGAAAGAAAAACATTCAGGTCTATTCTCTTAAAGAAATTGCAAGCGAGCAAGTTAATTTCTTAAAGAAATTGTGAGCGAGCAAGTTAAATTCCCACAAGGTAGGCCGGGACATATCAGAGTTGCATTCTAGCGCCACACAAGAGAATCATAATTTGTCCTTCTGAGTCACTGACAGGAACAAAGTGAACCTTCTGATGGGCGTGGCCTCGATGGGCAGAACGCGGGCTGTTGTTCCCATTGCCCACTACCCTAAAACAATCTCATTTCGTGGCAGGTGGGCGGGTATGTGGGCACTACAGGTGCTTGATCGCTGATCTGCATCGGTTTTGTTTCTGTATTGCGGTGAGAGTGATTTTCAGGTTCAGCTGCTGGCTTCTCACCTATTGCCATGGCAGCGATGGCGGCCCACTATGTGGAGGAGGGTAGAGGTGGCGGGGGGGGCGGGACAAAGGGTATCTCGCTCAGCGGGGGAGGAGGAATGTCCATCTCACTGGCTGGGGGACCCAGGTCAACTTCCTGCAGAACAAGAGCAGGAGGAGGGACCAGGTGGTTTTCATCCAATTGGGGAGGAGGGGGTGTGGCTTCAGAAGGGGCTGGGTCTGGACTGATGTCCAACTGGGCAGGGGGCGGGGCCAATGCCTGCTCTGCAGAGGGAGAGCCAGATGTGGAGATGGTGGTGTCATCCTGGGTCTGAATCTGGTTCTGATTCAGTTCCTGGTTCTTTTCCTGGTCTTTTTTCGGTTCCTGGTTCTGGTCTTTGTCCTGGTCTTTGTCCTTGTCCTTGTCCTGGTCTTGGTCTTGGTCCTGGTCCTGGTCCTGGTTCTGGCCCTTGTCCTGGTTCTGGTTCTGGTTCTGATCTGGTGCTATTCCATTGGCGGACCCCAGCTTTGCCTCCTCAGGTCTCCCGAAGGTGCTCCCCTGCGTGATGTCAGTCATCAGCATCTGCTCGTCGACCTCCTTCAGGTGCGAGAGCCGGCGGGAGAGCCTGTGGGGGAGGAAGCCAGTCAGAGAGATGCGCTTGGACTCCCGCGGCCCGTCCTCTGTGTTCTCGTCTGCCATGAGCCGGGGCTGGCGGCCGACGCCGACGCTGCCGTCCAGGAATGGCGTGGGGCCCGCCCAGGTGGGGTCGTTCATCTGCCTCTGCCGATGGCGACGCTTCCTGACCAGGATGAACGCGATGCAGATCAGCATCACCACCAGGGCCCCGCCGACCAACCCTGCCACCACCGACCCGGCATTGGGGCCGCTGGAGCTGGCGGAGTTGCCGGAGTTGCCGGAGTTGCCGGAGTTGCCGGAGTTGCCGGAGCTGCCGGAGCCGCCGGAGCCGCTGGAGCCGCCAACCCTGGACACTAATGTCATCGTCGAGGGTTCAGACGTCGTCTTCGGGGTGGTTATGGGGGCCAGAGGGCCTGGGGCAGTTGCCGAGGCAGTTGATGGCGTCACAATGGTGGTGGTCGTAGGGGTGACACTGGGAGTCGGGGAAGGGGGAGGAGTCATGTGTTTGATAGCGGTTGAGACCTGGAGGGTGTCTGTTTTTGGAGTTTGTTTGGTGGAGCCAGTGAGGCCAGTTGAGGCAGGTTGGGCAGTGGGTGCGCCGTATTTGGTGAGGGTCTGCACTGTGGGGGTGAAGGTTTTTGGTATGACCTTGGCAGTGGTCTGTTCCAGTCTTGCTGTTGTGAGCTGGATGGCCGAAGGTCTTGATGTGGTGTGGTCCGCTGACTCAGGAGTGCCGTTTGGGTTCAGGGTGGTCCCATTTCTTTCTCCCAAGAACATCTGGGCAAGCCTGGGTTGGGTGACTTCCTGGTGTACCTCTGCTTTGGTAGGAGATGATGGGCTTCCCACCCGAAGGGTCGTTAATCCCAAGCTGAGGGGCGTGGTTACTTCTTCAGTGCTCCTCCTCATCCGTCCAGCAGAGGCCGCCACTCTGAGCCTCGTGGAGAACTTCACCGGCTCCGCGGATGTCGCTGATATCTCCGGGGTAAGTGGTGATGCGGGCTGCTGGGGAGTGGTCGGTCCCTGTCCTGTTGCGGGCAGGGTCGCAGTGGGGCGCAGGTCGCGTTCTGACCCAGTGAACTGGAGCAGACGTCTGCCTCGACCCGCAGCCGACCTCAGCGAGTCAACCGCGGGGCGGTCGAAAGATCGGACTGCGCCCACGGTCGTTTCACCGTTCAGTACGAACGCAAACACCCATAGCGGGAACAGTAACTGGTGGAAGCTCCGCCCCATTTTAGCGAACGCTACTTTGTGCTCAGAAGTACAACAGGGCTTTGGTGACTCTGGAAAAAGAATATGAACAAGAGAGGAAGGAAATCACCATAGATATCATTGTCATGCTTGTTTCAACATTGGACTGACAAAGCATGCTCAAAACATAATGATGATTGATGTAATGTGCAATGATCCACAATGATGTTTCAAGTCACTGAGTCACAGAGCATTTCTGCACTGGAGATAAATGTTGTGCAACAAAAAACTCATGCACGCACACACACACACACACACACACACACACACACACACACAGTCTGAATGCATATAGTTCACTGAAATTTGTGCTAACACCTTACATTGAACTTGGATGAAATAAATCCACTTTTTACAGTTCTTGCTTAGCTCTCTAGCTGAGAGTGCGTTCGCCATTATATCAGTGTCATTCAGTTGCCATGCAGACAACTCTGCGGTTCTATAGAACTGTGTCCTGTGGACACACGGAAAATGTGCAATGAAGCATTTCCTTGCTAAATGACAGCTGAGGTATTTATCAGCTCAAACTGAGAATGAGCGATTAAGAAACGGAATTTTTGAAGAACAGTGACATTAGGGCTCTGTTGCTAATATCGATTTTCTTCAACTTTATATCAAACCAGAGAAGCCTAGTTGTAATGCTAAAGTAACCCTGAAGAAGTCTTCGGTACAAAAGTGTTCATTTTTGTGACGCAGCTTTGTCGATACAAGAATCTGGATCTGAAGCGTGTTCATATCAGCCACATCAGATTAATCCACTCAAAGCACACCTCTCCGCCAGCTTTCATTCACGGGCATTTAAAAAAAAAAAAAAAAAAAATTTTGGAGGGAAAACAGGGTGTAACTCACCACAGGCTGCGTACCGTGTTCACCCGTCCGGTCTGAGCATTCCAGCGGTCTGCGTGTGAGTCCTGAGTCCAGTGGGCCCCGTGGCGGAGGATAGGGGCGCACGCTGCTCTGCCCGGGTACGAGGTGGCCGTCTGTCAAAAAAAAGCGGAAGCGCAAAGCTCTCTCTTCAGGCGGCAGGAAGTCAGAGCTGTGAAAACGGGTCTGCTGATAGATTTTGTGTGCCGAGCGGCGGTCTGGAGGAAACAGTTGGTTACACCACAGAAAAAAGAAAAACTAAAAACGTTTCTCCTTGAGGAAGGAAACCGGTGTGTGGCGTAGGTCTCATTTCAGTGTGCGAGCGTGTGTGTGTGAGTATGTGTGCGAGTGTGAGTGTGTGTGTGTGTGTGGAGTACGTGTGTGCTTGTGTGCAGTGTGTGTGCATGCGAGTTGTGTGTGCGTGTAGTGTGCATGCGAGTGTGTGCGTGCAGTGTGCGTGCGAGTGTGTGCATGCAGTGTGTGCGAGTATGTGTGTGTGTGTGTGTGTGTGTGTGTGTGAGTGTGTAGTGTGTGTGCATGAGAGTTGTGTGTGCGTGTAGTGTGTGTGTGTGCGTGCGAGTGTGTGCGTGCAGTGTGTGCGAGTATGTGTGTGTGTGTGTGTGTGTGAGTGTGTAGTGTGTGTAGTGTGTGTGTGTCTGTCCGTACATGTGCGTACATGTGCGTACATTTTATATTTGGTGGTTGGGAAGAGGCCAGCATATCAAGGTTTTGTCCCTCGTGCAACCTGCAGGGGATGAATGAAGCAGACAGTGGTGCTCTCCCCACCCATTTCTATCTGTTGTATATACATTTAGGATTTCCTCCATATGTTTCTTTTTTATGTGAAAAAGCCGACTTATGGTTCTCCTTATTATTTCTTATTCTTCTTATTCTTCGTCATTGTTCTGTACACTACAGCCAGACCTGCCAAATTTGGCCAGCGACTTCATCTAGTATGGGACCGAGTTGCTTATGCTTTTTGTGTCAATAGCTCAAATATTTTTTGAGATCGGTCAAAATAATCAGTCGGCCACTGCAGCTGCCACAGATACAGACTGTCTCTCCTGAAAACCTTCTGGACAAAGTCTCTGGCAAGGTGAGTACTGTTAGCAAGATCACTGCGAGATCAACCCAAGCTAATGTTCGTCAGTTTTCTGTTTGCAGAAAATAACTAAACTACCACCAAAACATCTACTACTAGTACAAGAACTAACAACTGAACAACTACTTCTAGTACAATCATTACAACTACTCTGTTTGTACTAGTACTGCTATCATGCTATCTGCTCTTCAGGACAACTTAAAGTTTATCTTCAAACTTTCCATTTGAAGTTGTTGATGAAGTGATTGATTAACCAATATTGGTCCATTTCGCTCAGTGACACTGAAGTATGGTTGGCTCGTATGAGGAGCGAATAGTCTAGCTCTGGCAGTTTGAGCGTGGCGTTCTCTGGTCTTTCTCACACGAAAGAGAGAAGTGTGAAAGGTGCCGCAGATCTGCCGCTCGATTATTTTGGTGTTGCACAAAATGGCTTCTCCTTGACCAGCCGCACTGTTGCACATCTGTGTGATCTCAAATGATAATCGTGCTCTCATTTGAGAACATATGCCTTTTGCACACAAACCTTCTTTTTTTCCCCCCTGTTTTTATTGCTCAGATTTTATTTTTAGTCTTTTTTTAAATGATTGGGTCTTGCTCCTGGTTGCTTGCAGAGGTGGGTAACCCAGCTTCAAAGAGTAAAAAGACTGACCATGTATTTGTTCCACCACCATGCACTAAACCAGCTGATTCTAATTAGCATAACTCTTTAACATGATGGGAGAACTAATTATTGTAATCAGCTGGTTTAGTGCATGTTGGTGGAGCAAATGCATGGTCAGTCTTTTTACTCTTTGAAGCCGGGTTACCCACCTCTGGTTGCCTGTGACACCTGTGACCTTTTTGGGTATTCAGTACATTGGTCCTCACGTGCTGCAGAGGCCGTACTTCCTCTCTCGTGCCCACAAGGAAGTGCCACGCGCTCTGGCACACGCCCCCGCTTAGCGCCCACCGCTGGGAGCCCTCGCAGAGCTGCCTGCCCTCTGGCCACGGGCCGAGGCTGAGCGGCGGAGAGGGAACAGAGACGCGTTCCACCTGCTGGACATGTTGAGTCGGTGCAGCGCAGAGCCGGCTGCTGCCGTAAATGCTGTATGCCATAAAGCAGGCCTGCCCAAGCCTGTTCCTGGAGATCTGCCGTCCTGTAGGCTTTCACTCGAACCCTAACAATGGACACCTCATTCACCAGCTAGAGCAGGCCTGCCCAAGCCTGTTCCTGGAGATCTGCCGTCTTGTAGGTTTTCACTTCGACCCTAACAAAGCACACCTCACTCAACGGCTAGACATCTTGTTGAGCTGCTAAATAATGAAGTCAGGGGTGTCAAATTAGGGTTGAAATGAAGACTTCAAAGGATGGCAAATGTTGTTTATAATTTTGTTAATTTTTGCCTTAGATGATTTTTCTCTGATTTTTGACTTTTAAAGGAATGTGTTTTAGTTCTTTTTAAAAAAAAAAGAAACAATAAAGACAAGTACAGGATGGTAGATCTCCAGAAACAGGATTGGGAAGCCCTGCTTTATGCAGTTGTTTAGGGCCACAGACATCCGCGGGCCGCACAATTCCGGTTTTAAATGTTTTTTTATTCTTTTTTTTAATTGTACAGCATTCAGGGGGTGCCAGTAGATTTTGCGGGGGCGCAGTTGTTCTTGCGCTGGTTCCTCGTTCCGCGATCGCTGACTAATCATTTTTATTTCGACCCGAATGGGATCGGTTATAGTTTAATTGACACAGTTAGAGTTGAATTAACACCGGACATTTTACTGTCTAGGCTCTGAGTGAATCCTCTCATAGTGCAGGGTTTGAATGGATCATGTGAATCTGATGGTGGCTGTTATGACCCCAGCTCAAAAGAGTCAAACACAAAATGAGATTGATTACAAGTGGCTTTATTACAAGTATTAAAAATGCAAAGAGCAGAGTAAAGAAAAAAGGGGAAACGTGGTAGTTAGTATGACACTGATCTTCCAGCATCCTCCTGGTTGAAGGGGGGGGGGGGGTGCTGCAGAACAGGCTCTTTTATAAAGCTCCCACCAGGTGCTTCTGATCAGCAATCGCAGCTGATTGGCCACACCCACATAGGCACACCTGAAACCTGAAATAAGCAGATGGAGTAAGACAGGCCTGTCGGGGACACAACCGTAGCACAGGTGTTCACTGGATTGTGTGGGAATGTAGGGCGGGAGTGACTCTTTTGGTGCTGTGTAGGCCTAGACAGAATCTTACGACAGTAGAGGCGTAGAGTGAATGGTGTAGCAATATAGGCCAGTAGTGAATCATTTGCATCCAAGGAACTCTCCTTCAGGGGACAAACAAGTTTTTACTTCCTCTATTTCTGTTTACAATTTGTGTTTTAAAAGAATATTTCAGCCGGACAGAGACTACAGAAGTTTGTAAAAAAATCTTTAAAACATAAAATTATTGTATTGACAAAATATAGGAAGAGTTAGTTTTGTTCTTATTTCAACAAATAGAGCAAACAGTTAAATCTAATTTGAATTTTGAACATAAGTCTAATCGAAATGTTTTTTTTTGTTGCTGTCTGTGCTGTATAAAATGTATATAGAAAGCTAATAAGCTAGCGAAAGGAATTTCTCAACTGAATTTCTTCATCTCTCCTTCATCTTTCTGTGTTTGCAAAGTAAGATTGTGTTTCTGTACACTCAAGAAAAAAGAAAATAATTATTTCATTGAAGATGATACATTTACATGACAAATTTCCATCCAGTTTAGACAGGTAACCCTAACTAAAGCTGAGTGGTTTCATTATAATAAAATCCCATAAATCCAAAATATTGGAAGCACATAGTTCATAGGATTTGTGCTTGATTTACACCAGGGGTCTTCAGGGACAAATCATTGTGTGTTTTCCAAACTTCCCTGTGGTGTGAAAGGAGGCGACATAGCTCAGGAGGTAAGAGTGGTTGTCTGGCAGTCGGTGGGTTGCCGATTCGATCCCCCGCCTGGGCGTGTCGAAGTGTCCCTGAGCAAGACACCTAACCCCTAATTGCTCCCAACGAGCTGATTGGTACCTTGCATGGCAACCTTTCAGGTGTGTGAGTATGTGTGTGAATGGGTGAATGAGAGGCATCAATTGTATATAAATGCTATAGGCTATATAAGGCCATATAAATGCAGTCCATTTACCAAAGGGCCTTTTTCAACGATGCACAAAGATCAGTTATGAGTTGTGGGCAATTCTATAAGAGTTCTGGGGAAAATTATGTATAACAGGAAATGAAGAATTGCCCATTTTCCGCTGCATATTCCACCACCCTTTTCACCAGCAAGGTAAGAAGGAGACCAGGAGGAAGTCATTAGAAGTATAAGTCTTTATTTTTTTAACTTTTTTGAGCAAAATTCACAGCTTATTTTTTTCTTATAGACATGACATTTCAGTTGAACGGTTAAAGCATGGTATGAACGTTTGTAAGTATGCCGGTACTGTTCATACATTATGAGCACATGCTAAGGTGATAGATTGAAACAAGATTTCCACAGTAAGCTTCAGCTTCTTCAAAACCATCAATACTTTAAAAGAAATCACTCACACACATTCCACGGCCATTGTTTTCAGTCATATAGTATTACGTTATTGCAGCTATCAGATAATAGCTTTGGACATCCATTTGATAATGAGACCCAATTGTTCACAAAAGTGTTGTGGAAATGTTTCATTTTTTATGTAATCATTTTTACTAGCAGTGTTGTACAGCACAGGTTTACACAGGAGGCCAGCCTGGCCATTAACTCACACTACGGCTACAATAACTTTGAAAAATGTCGGTGGTAAAACGCAGGAATGATTCCACGTTGTTTCCATGAGATTAAAACAAGAAACGCAAAGCATTCTGTGTAATAAAACCGGTATCCAGATGTTAAGTGTATAACTACAGGGAGTTAATTGTCACAGGAACTGGATGGAAAAAGATTACATACCTAAAGTGACAGAAAAAAAAAACCATTACGTCTGTTCAAACTGGCTGGTATATGACTGCAGAATGCAAGTTCTTAGCTTTATACAATAGTAAGTACAGTATAAGTAGTCCATTTTACAAATGGAAGTTCATCTATGCAGGAGCTCCAGTTACAGTGCAGTTTTAAGCAGATTTAAATGTGCCTGCATTTGGCACAGAATATTGGGGAAAGAAACAGGACATAAATCAAACAACCAATTGAATTTTAAAAGCCTCTCCAAGTATCGAGAATCCCTGAACTGTGTAAAGGCAAGTGAATGGTTTTGGGGAGGAACGCCATGAAACGGACGCCATTGACGAAAGCAGTGGTGATGGTAACCCCATTCTCCATCTCATGGAGTTGAACGTGGTCATTAGGCCCCTCCCCCTCCCGCCATCGTTACCACGGACGCAGCTATACTACCACGAGAACCTCGACGTCCTCCTTGGAGGGGCCGGCAGGAGAGGCCGCGGATTGGCTGGCCGTGCCAGTCTGGGCGGAGCCGTCCCTGGACGCCTCCCCGTTTCCAGACTCCCCCCCTCCTGCCTCCTCCGTCCGCCTCACCTCCTCCATCCTGACGCCGGCATCCGCGTGTCCGTCGCCGACCGCCTCCCTGGATCCCGACCTGGACCCGCCCCGGGAGGCGCTGGGGTAGCCCATCCCGCTCACCAGGTCCACGTTGCTCCGGGGGGGTCGCGACCCGCCGACCTGCCGCTTCAGCTGCCTCACCCGCAGAGCCAGGGCCACCGTGGAGACCAGTAAGGCGAAGGCCAGCCCAGCTACGCCCATCGCCACCATCGTCTCCCACTCCGCCCACGGGAAGAGGCTTTCGCAGGGAGTGGTGATAGGAGCTGGGGACTCGGTTGTTTTTATTGTGTTACAGGATTGCTTGGCGGCGGCGGTGGTGGTGGCGGTGCTGCTGCCCGCTTCCTCGGGTCCATTTGTAACTTTGGTGGCGGGTCTGTGATTGTGGCCACGGATGTCTGATCCAATGCCCACACATTAATGGACGCTCCCAGGAGCAGCAGCACACACCAGAGGAGATGGCAGATCTGGCGACCCTCCATTGGCTCTGCAAGAGATGTTCAGTAGAAATGGCTCACTATGATAATTTATTATCATATAAATTTTTGTTATTTATTCATAGCAAAAATCCGTTTTTCAGGGCCAAAACCTGGAATATTCTTGAATGACTAAGTCAATCATTCGACTGAAATCAACTTGAAAATGCGTTTCACTTGCTGAAGACTAGACTGAAGGCAAAAATCCCCTGAAACAAACAGGAACTGAAGATGGCTGCAGTACAGGCCTGGCAGAGCATCACAAGGGACAATATTCAACATCTGGTGTTGTCTGTGGGTCGCAGACTTCAGGCAGCCATAAAATGCAAAGGATTTCTTACCAAGTACTAAAATATGATGACTTCATTTCAGATTATGTTAATTTGTCCAATTACTTTTGGCCCCCTAAAAATGGGGGATTATGTATAAAAAGGGCTGTAACAACGACCATTGGATATGGATTTAAATGCCCTTTAATTAAAGCTGACAGTCTACACTCATTGTTTCATTCAAGTCTAATGTGCTGGTGTACAAAGCCAAAACAACAAAAATTGTGTCACTGTCTAAATACTTATGGACCGCAATGTATGTACGCACATACACATATTCTTTTGCAGGAAGTCGAACGTGTTGTGTAATGTGATATTTATGTTTGTGCATTTTTGGTGCATCATAAAAAGCAGGATTCAGTACTGAGCTTCATTATTTTGTGTAAAATTTCTAAGGCGGAATATTTGGTTGTTAACTGTTTATTTTTTATTACTCTCTCCCACCTTTAATACTGATGTTGTGGCAATTCCAGGTATACATATGCACAAACTGTCTGCACAAAATTCAGTGATTATTTTTACAGACAAATTTTTAAATAGGGTGGGGGGTTTGGCTTCTCTGATATCAGTTTTATTTCCAGTTATTATGCTGTCTGAAGGAATATCAAAGGGACCAAATTTATTTTAGGCTGCATACTTTTCTGTCCCATGAATTAAGGCAGCACTGAACTACCATATCCCAAGATATCTTGTCAATTTATATTGAAAATGGATATGAAACAAATCTGTAAAACTCCCACCTTCTAGTAGTTTCCACTCTGAGATATCAAAAATATTAAATATATATTTTAAAAAAAATATATATATATTTAATATTTTTGGAATTTGGTCATTAGAAAGCTGTTATTTCTGTAACATTTTAAAATGTACCCTTTTCATAGATCTTAATATTTGCTTTCATCCCCTTTATAACCACACTGAAACATGAGGTCGATTGGGGAGATACAGAAATGCAGAAGTACAATATTAATTAACAGATTTTAATGCAGGTTTCCCCCAGATGGCGGTACTTCAGAAATGGCCTAAAGTTTGACTTTCCAAAAATAAAACTTACTTACCCTTTCAATAATTACTAATAATGTTTTAATTGGTCTCTTTATGCTTCCTGCTGAACCTATGATTTGCTCTGGGGGTGGCCCCTTTTTCTATTCAGGTAGACAAGGTTGTACCAGGTAAATTAAAGCAAACATGCTAATGCTGACATTTTCTGAAACCGAAAATTGAATGGTTTGTCAAGCTTTCACTGCTGTTTTGAAAGCCCCCAATAGAAAGTGCATTACCATGCCGACTGTGGCCCCCACTTGCCCTGTTTTGTCACATCCCCCTCCCCACGCCGTGGTGGATGAGACATCCCAGCTCCAGGAGTGGGTGCCTTTTCCACACAGGTAGCCGAGGCTGTACCTACCTGAGTGGACGCGGTGGGCAGGATGTCGGGGTTGAATGGAGCAGCACCGGTTGAGAGGGGTCTGGGCAGGCCGTCGAGCCGCAGGTGAGGGGTCGCCTGGTCACAGGTGCGAGGGCAGGGTGCTTCTTCTTCTGGTGCGCGATTCGAGAGGAGAGAGAAGAGGGGGCTTTTGAGAGGGACGGGGACTGTTGTTTGCACTTCCTGCCCTGGCCCCTCCCCCCCTCCTCCTCCTGGGTTATTTTGAGGGGTTTGCGGGTTCCTGTGCAGCACAGATGTTTGCTTTATGACTGTCATGATGGGGAAGGGTGTGGGTTTGGCGGGGCAGGTAACATGAGAGAGTTGAAGATGTGAAACAGTGAAAGGAAGAGGGGGGGGGGGGGGGTGCAGGGGAGGTTGGGGGTAGGAGGGGGTGGGGAGGTAGGTGGTGCAATTAGACCAGGCAGGTAAATTAAAGCAAATATTCTAATGCTGACATTCTGAAACCATTTTTAAAATGAAGTAGCCTGTCAAGCTTTCACTGCTGTTTGAAAGCCCCCAATGGAAAGTGCATTTCCATGCCAACTGTGACCTCCACTTGTTTAGCCAGATCCCCCTCCCCGTCCCGTGGCAAAAGTGACATCTTTGCCATTTCCCTGCCTCATAAACACCCCGCCCTTGGCAATACAGGCCACTTGTGGGCCCTCAGTGGACCTGCTGACTGAAGCTGTCCAATCCCCTGGCTGGGCCTGCATTCGGGGCCAGATCATGTGACCCATCTGTGCCATTGAGCAGTGCCTTAACAAGATGAGCCACCCAACAGCCCAGCAGATTTGTCATTTTTTATTTATTATTATTTATTTTCACTGAGTGCAACTGTTATCTACTCCAGTGCTTTTGTAGTGCGAGCCAGTCAATTCTCTTTTCAGAAAAGTAAAATTCAGTTATTTATGAAGCAATGCACTCTTTTTTTTAACTGACTCTGCTTGATGTAGTCTGTGCTATAAATATGTTCCAAACCTGTCATATTTTTGGGTGAATTCTTCGTTTTGTTTTTAGTTTTTTAAAAAAAATAGTTTTATTAGTTTTTTGTGTAGGGGCGGTGCTGCTGAATTCAACAGAAAGGTAAAGGGGGAAATATTATTGGGGATCATAGGAGTTTCTTGAAAGCGGCGGAGCTTTCATCACACAAAAGCCTATCCTGCTCACTTTCATTCCTACCACAAAATGTCAATCGAGAGTTGTGGTTAGGGTAACAGCTGACCCATTGGTTTCCTTAGTGAGTGAGTGTGTGAGTGAGTGAGGGAGTTAGGGAGTGAATGAGTGAGTGAGTGAGTGAGTGAGGGAGGGAGGGAGGGAGGGACGCACGCACACAAGCACGCAGAGGAAAGTGGCTGACAGTTGGGAGAGATATTGCATCACACCACCATGGCAGCAATGGTGATTAGGCGGCTGAATTTTAGCCACCAGATTGAAATTGGAGGAAGCAAAATTTGCGCTCCAGATGAGGTGGTTTTGAGATTGATGAACTGAAGTCCCCGTCTGTTTGCATGTCCCACAGGGGCACAAAGACGTTCTGTAGCTGTGACAGAAGTTCCTGTAGCTGAGACAGAACTTCCTATACCTGTGACAGAACTTCCTGTAGCTGTGGCAATGAGTTCCTGTAGCTATAATAGAACTTTCTGTAGCTGTGACAAGAGTTCCTGTAGCTGTGACAGAACTTCCTGTAGCTGTGAGAGAAGTTCTTGTAGCTGAGACAGAAGTTCCTGTAGCTGTGACAGGAGTTCCTGTAGCTGTGGCAATGAGTTCCTGTAGCTATAATAGAACTCTCTGTAGCTGTGACAAGAGTTCCTGTAGCTGTGACAGAACTTCCTGTAGCTGTGACAGGAGTTCTTGTAGCTGAGACAGAAGTTCCTGTAGCTGTGACAGGAGTTCCTGTAGCTGTGACAGAACTTCCTGCAGCTGTGATAGGAGTTCCTGTAGCTGTGGCAATGAAGTTCCTGTAGCTATAATAGAACTTCCTGTAGCTGTGACAAGAGTTCCTGTAGCTGTGGCAGAAGTTCCTGTAGCTGTGACAGTAGTTCCTGTAGCTGAGAGAGAACTTCCTGTAGCTGTGACAGGGGTTCCTGTCGCGGAGACAGAAGTTTCTGTAGCTGTGACAGGAGTTCCTGTAGCTGTGGCAATGAGTTCCTGTAGCTATAATAGAACTTCCTGTAGCTGTGACAAGAGTTCCTGTAGCTGTGACAGAACTTCCTGTAGCTGTGACAGGAGTTCCTGTAGCTGAGACAGAAGTTCCTGTAGCTGTGACAGGAGTTCCTGTAGCTGTGACAGAACTTCCTGCAACTGTGACAGGAGTTCCTGTAGCTGTGACAGGGGCACAGCACAGCACTGCACAGAAAATTTCTAATGAAGACCTGACACAGAACTCTCCTTCTCCAGGACAGAGTGTTCCTCTTTCAATTCCTCCCTCCCAAATCTCTCTCCCCCCTCCCACTGTCTTAGAAAATAGGACGGGCGTACATGACCATCATCTTAACCAAAAAAGAGCACAGGATGAAAAACAGTGGCCTGCACTGCAGAGGGAGAGAGAGAGGGGAGGGAGAAGAGGGAGAGAGAGAGAGGGGGCAGGGGGGATGAGAGGCCTACTTTTACTTTCTCTGTGAAAACAACAGCACTGCTGGAGTTTACTATATAAAACTTTTAAGGGAGAGGGAAAAAAAGAAAGAAAGAAAAAAGAAAGCATTTTAGCATCAAAATTGAAGTACACGGTTAGGGATTTTGGAGTTTTGGTTTTCATCAGTATCACAGACTGCGAGGGGTGTTGGAGGCTATTGTTCTTTCTCCTCCTACATCCCCTGTTCTTTCTCCTCCTCTGTCCCCCACTCAGTCTCTCCCCTACCCCACAGAGACCAGACCTGCTGGCTGTAGAGTTGCACATTTTTATGAAGACCACAAATAGCTTTACTAAAGCAAGATGCTGTCCAATGATGTTAAACTGGTGTGCTACAAGGTGAGTACATACACACACAGGCCCACCTAAACACTCACATGCCCTTATACACTCTTACATAAGCTCATACATACATTTACACTCTTACATACATTCATACATACTTATAAATACCTATACACAATTACATAAACTCATACATACATTTACACACTTACACACATTCATACATACGTATGAATACCTATACACACTTACATAGACTCATACATACATTTACACACTTACACACATTCATACATACATATAAATACCTATACACACTTACATAGACTCATACACACATTTACACACTTACACACATTTATACATGCTTTTAAATACCTCTACACACTTATATATGCCCATACATGTATTTACACACTTACACACATTTATACATACTTAAAAATATACTTATGCACACTTTCACACACTCTACACTCTCACACTTACACACACATACATGCCTATGAATATATAAATTCATACGCGCATGCACACGCACTCACTGCCCCTTGTCTTTCTCATGTATGCTCCCACACTTATACACTCCGTACTTATACACTTGCACACTTGCATGCCCTTAAATGCTTAAACATGCACACTTACGTGCGCTCGCTCACCTTAACACACACAGACGCAGACGCATACGCTCACACACATTCACTCCAGGCAAACGCGCACAGGTCCCCCGTTGAGCCCCCGTACTGGGACGGGTCTACGGGCGAGTCTCAGCTGTCACATCCTCCATCGGTGCCTGAGCCGCTCCAAATAGCCGTAATCCTTTCCGAACGCCGTAAAGCCCTGCAGCCCCCTCGCAGCCGTAAGGATGCGAAGCTGTCTGAGCACCACCGCTGCCGCCTGGCAGAACAGCTGCGTGTGCAGCGGCACATTAGCGCTCAGCGCCACATTAGCGCTCAGCGCCACATTAGCGCTCAGCGCCACATCGCTGAGTTGGCTAAAAGAGCGGTTAACGAAGCAGTTTAGCGTTCACGCTCTCCTGTTCTTACGACGCCGCGTATTGTCACGCTGCCGTGTTTTGTCATCTATGAAAACATTTAAACAAAAACCGAATTTGTCCACGGAGCTGAACCGCACTCAGACCGTGTTCCGACCGTACCCGAGCAGAGCAGAACTTACCGGTTTCAGTGAGAATATCTCTCTGTGTTCCCTTCAAGCATTTCTCTGCAATTCCCTAATGCTCTAATCAGAAATCAAATGGCAAATTAATCAATTCCACTCCGAACACCCCCTCTCTCTCTCTCTCTCTCTCTCTCTCTCTCTCTCTGTCTCAGCCACACACTCGGACACGCGCACGCATTAAAACTTGCAAACTCTTTCTCTCACACAGCCATACACACGGTCACGGTGGCGGTGAGGAGGACTCTCCCGCTCAGCGAACGGTTCGGTTGAGGCCTGATTGTTTTAGCCCTCGTCAATAGTGTCAAGTCGTTCCACTCCGGAGGAGAACAGAGTAATCGGGACAGTGTCACAAGTCGCTTGTGTCAGGCTTTGCGCTCTCTCTCTCTCTCTCTCTCTTTTCTCCCGCCCCACTACATCAGCGCCAGGGCTTTGTGTTCGCTGCGCCACGCTCAGTGCCCGCAGCTGAGATCCCGGCGTGTCAGAGAGAGGCCAACCAGCGGGCACAATGGGCACCTTTGTGAGATCCTGCTCAGACCCCCTCATCTTCAGAGAGAAGAAAGATGTCATTTTTAAGGATGTCGCGTCACGGACTGGTCTTCTCTTAGCTTAGCTTAGCTTATATTGGATATGTACTTATATTGGATATGTACGTATGCACATGCATATGCAAACATATGTGAAGGTAAGTATAAATGATATTGGAATGATAGGAGCCACCAGGTGGATCTGAGTCTGAGATAACAATCATGCTTTTATTAGGGCAGAGTTCGTCATCAGACCAGAAGGCAACCTGACCTAAACAGCCGAGAATGCCCAAAGCCCATTCTCCATGCTCAACATTCTATCTATGTTCATGCACATTCTAAACACACACACACACACACGCACGCACACAGCATTTTGGGTAATGCTACTGTGATGTCACAGGACCACAAGGAACAACAGTGCACTTTGCACTTCGGTGATAGGCTGTCCTTTCCTCGCTGTGCTTCACTCCCTGGTAGTCTATCAGAATGAAGAGGAAGTTCTGCAGGAGCGCTGCCCAACAGGTCCCTTTGGTTCTTATGAACTTTGGCAGTCACTAGAGGGCCTCATGGCCCGTTTGTATGGGGTAACTCTCACCCTTGGAGGTATGCTCAGATGCCAGACTCCCCAAACACCACTGCCAGCAGGTCCCGTTGGGTTGGGCAATAGTTCCCCATTACACACTGTTATAAACCGTATT